>CAUYRH010051327.1:0-12217 GCA_963574655.1 Perodicticus potto
TGTTCTCTCATGCCTCCCTAATCATCCCTGAAAGTCCTGCTCCCCGTTTGGGGAGGGACATACTAACTAAAACAGGAGCTTTTCCCTCCTGGAGATCTAGTCATGATCAAAACTCCTCCCTCTAATTCACCCTCCCTGACCCCAACTTGGGAAGCCCCCTTTCCTGTTATCTTGTCTTCTTCTACTGTTAAAGTTATAGGAGTCGATACATGACTCTCTTCTAATGACTTTCTTTTCTTCTCTACCTTGAGGAACACTTCACGTACATAGAAATTACACGATGCATAATTATTTAGCTTCCAGGGCAGCCCACAGTAGCAATAATAGTTTTTTCCTCCTGTTCATTGTATAAAATTCCAGTTATAGTTTGAGTTAACTGGGGTTTTAAGGGTAGTCTGTGAACCTGAATCAAATTGTTTCAAGATCAAAATAGGTCACAAGTAAACTTTGGGAGCATAGCCCATGTGTAGGTTGGGGCTTTTGGTCAGTCTTGTTTAGGAGCCATGTCCAAGGACCAGGAATAGACTAATTGGTCTTAGATAACTCAGAGTCCCCAGTGATCCTGTAGCTTGTGTTTATAGTGAGATTGGTTTTCCAAGTTCTGTGAAGCGGGAGGCAGTCTGACTGGTACATAGTAAGTCTCTTTTGGATCTATAATAGAAGAACCTTAGCCAATAGAATTTCCTGCAATTAAATAAATTATATACTGCTAGAAAGAGGTGGCCAGCATGGAGGATATTTTGTAAAATTTTTAATGAATATTTTGTAAATAAAGGTATATTCAGCTACAATTTTCCATTTTCCCTTTATATGGTGGCTTAAGGGTGACTTTTGGGACACTTTGTATTTGTTCCTTTTTTGGTGGGAAAAATTTTCTATATCTTTACAGTCTAGTATGGTAATCACTAGCCCCAGGTGGCTGTTGAGCACTTAGATCGTGGAGAGTATGACTGAGAAACTGAATTTTTAATGTTATTTAGTTTTAATTAATTTAAATTTCCATTTAAATACCCTTATATATCTAGTAATTGTCATTTTGAAAAGCGTTGTTTTAGAGGTTTATGTTGAGTAGAGTTGACCACAGAATTAACTGTCTCCCTTTTTATCTGATAAAAAAAAGTCATAGAGTATGTATAGAACTTTTGGGGGTCCTGTTTAGAGGAAACCAACTATGAAAAGTTTAAAAGACATTCTTGAGACAGTCTTGAAAATTGAACATGGATTGGGTAGCAGGTGATTTTATGGCATTAATGTTAATTTTTTGGGTGTGGTAATATCAATAGGTTCATATAATTAAAATACAACAGTGAAGTTTTCAGATGAAATAGTGTGATAACTAGGGTTTGCTTTAGGGAAAAAAGTATTGGCCAAAGAGTGGAGGAGACAGGATTGACTAATAGTCACAATTTCTGCGCTGTCTGATCACTTATGGGATTTATTGTATTGGTTTTATACTTGTGTGTGTGACAGAATGTTTTCATAATAAACAGTATTGTGTTAGAGAGCTCCTTGTAGTTCATTTAGGCAGCCTCTGTCCAAGCTCATTTACTCAGCCATTAAATGGCAGAGAAAGGATTCAAATCTAAGTCACTTGGCTTTAAGTTCTGTTGATTTTCTTTGACATCAAACTGTATATTCTAGACTTGTGGTTCCACACTCCACCTGCTCCATGGCTTTTGACAAGTTGTCTTGCACATTTTCCTGTTGTATAGTAAGGCCAAATTTGGTGGGGGAGATGTCTACATAGATCAGTGGAGTGGAGGGTCTTTTATGGCAAGTTGGATCAGGTTGGGATTTTACAGGATCCAGATTTGAGGACTGAAAAACAGTAGCTTGGGAAGGAAACCTGAGGAGAGGCAGCAGTAGCAGATTCAAGAAGAAAGAAAGAAACATCAAGCTCTTTAACAGGTCTGGGTTGGATAAGGGTAGCAACAGACATAAAGGCTGAAATGCAAGTTTGTGTAGAATGTTAAGGGTGTTGACTGATAATTCTTGCTGGGAGATGGCTGTATGCTTAGCTGACTTGGCATGTGGCCAGATTAACATACCTCATTGTGAAATGCATGTTCAACTATGTCTGATTATCTCTATTTAATCTAAAATAATTGTGATAACATAGAACTTTTATCCAGAGGGGCTATTGAGGTCATCTAATTCAACCCACTTATTTCAAATTCATATTGCATTTCCAAATGGTAGTTGGCATTGAATTATGTTCCATAGGTTTACAGAATTTTATTTCAGTATGTTCTCAAGATTTTGAGAGATAGGTAGATAATAGTTATGATTATTTAAGTAATACAACTGGTCAGATGATTATTGGTTAAAAGTAGAGAAAAACAATTTTATTTATTTATAAAGTGAGATTTATAAAACAATTGATGACTTATATTATTATACTAATGTATATTGCACTTACATTTCTAGTATAAGGACTATTGTTAAGCAAGATTTTTGCAATCAGTAAATGAATGGTTCCATTGTATACATTTTACATTTATATTGCAAAAGCCCATGTTTTATATTTCATGTCAGGAGTGGGGAAAGAGAGAATTTTGACAAATAAGCCATTAATATTTAGGAATAAACTGCTCAGTAGAATGTATGTTATATGATTGCCTCACTGGGATATGACTATATAAAAGCAAAACAAAACAAAGCATTATTAATAACATCATATTGGAATTGGCATTGCAACATTTTTCTTGTATTTATTTGCATGTTTTGGGGGCTATTTGAATATGAAGTTCTACTTCTGAAATTTTTAGTTAAAACAAGAAAAAGTGTTAAGCTTCTCATCCTGTACCCAAACTATTCTATAGTCAAAAGCAAAAACCTCCCAATTTCTAAGTTTAATAACAGGTACTTATATTTGCCAGGTACCATTAAGTTAGAACTGCCACATGCATCCGTTCATTTATTAAATCACTATCTATATAATTCATTTCGTGACTTTATTATATGTTCTTATAGAGGATAAAAGGATGCATAAGACATAATCTCCCTACCCCTGTGCTGCTCTTATTGTAGTTGAGTAAACAGGTATGTAACTGAGGGACTGTGATGGCATGAGCCAGTTATAATGGAAGCATACGCAAAGAACAATGGGAACTTTCTGGAGAAAATGATTAGTTAGGAGATACAATGAGGTTTGGTACAGACAGTTTTTACCGAGAACAGATAATAAATCAAGGTCGATTAGATTTCCTGTTATGTTAATATTAGCAACTGTGAGAACCAGATTTTTTAAAATCCATGCAATACATCTGTCCGTAACTTTGAAGTTTATTTCTGGTTCATTTCTCCATTGTCTGTTTCAAATTTTTTTTGTTCTGTAGCCTTTGTTCGATGGATCCTGGTAGATATCTGGTCCATTTTGGATGACTGGCCTGGTTTTAAGCTATCTATTGGCACTCTCACAGTACTCTACTACTGCAACCACTGTCCTTAACCTATTACAGCTTAAGCCAGAGGAGTTTCACTCACGTGATCTGACCAGGCTGCACAATCTTACTCCAATCAGGACTCCAATGTCTTTCACCCAATTTTGTTTTTCTGAGACTGGGTATTAAAAAGGAATGTCTCAGTGAATACTGGTGTGATATAGCTATAGAGACCAGGGTATAGGGCATTGAGAAAGCATGTATTAAATTCAAAAGTGAAGACTGGACCATGACAACCGTAAATATTTGGTTTGGGGGCTTATTCTTCAGGCCAAATGAGACCCATAAATGTTTTTCAGGAGGATGTGACCCCATCATGTCTGTACCGTGGAAAGATAACGGTGTCATGAAAGGGCCATAAAGAGGAGATATTGCAGTCAGGGAGACCAGTTAAAGGAGAGAGATGATGAATCCCTGAGCAAAACAATAATAATGGAGAAGAAGAAATAAGTCAGAAAAAATTTCATAAATGGAACTAGTAAGATTTGGGAGCTAATTGGAAATTGAAGGTGAAGAAGAGAAAAATATTGAAGGTATTTTCAAGTTTTCTGGTTTGGGTGATTGAACAGGGTTTGTAATTACACTTGTAATTAATGTAAAAAACTAATTACACTTGCAATTATTCACTTAATGTCTGGCTTCTTCTTTAGACTGAACTCCATGAAAGCAGAGACTTTCTCTTTCTCGTTCATATCTACTTTCCCTAGTACCTGGCTCATGTCCAGCTATACTAATATGGATGTATATTCAATTAATGGTTGTTTACCAACTGACTAGCTTAACATATTCACTAAATTTTTGTTGACAATCAGGTACGACTCTATATGAGTTTTGATACATTTAACTAATACACAAAATGTATGGGGATGGGCAGTTTCAGTAAAAAGATCATGGATTGTATTTTGGACATACCGAGTTGAGATGTCATGGGACATCTAGTTGGATATATGAATATGTCTAAATTTCAAAAGTGTGATCTTGTTTAGAGATTCAGATTTAGATTATAAATGGAGCTGCAGCCATAGAAATTTGAGATTAATTAGTAGTTAAAGACAACTCTGGGAAATACAAATATTTAAGAGCTAAGTTGCAAAACAACTGAGGTTTTAGGACAAAAATCTGGGGATAGGATTGTCATCATAAAGAAAGGGGGAGAGTTTAAGGAATATGTCTTAGGGTAGATTATTTGGGAAATTTGAATCCCTAGAAGAGTTCTACAAAGGCCATGGATTCCTGGAATTTTTATTATCCTTCTTTTTGCCTCAGAATTTATGTTTGAGATGGCTATGGTCAAATTACTTTAACCTGTGGAGATTTCCTCCTACCTTAAGCCTATGAAAATCCAAATAAAATTCCCTTTTTACTAGTCTGGTTCAGTTTATAAAGTCCTAAGATTATATTGCTGGACTATGAACTATAAGAGAAAGCAAAATTTGAAAATAAGTTTTTACTTTTAAATGAAGTGTGTATCCTAAATTATTTTCTCTAAGCATTTTCATGGTCCATTGCCCCTTTTACTTGAATAAGTTTTGCTTTTCAATAGTGATAACACTTTTAAAGCAATTAAAAGACAAGCGAATTTCTAGCCATTGTAAATGATTGTTAATGCATTAAAAGGTATTATTATAACATTGTGCATATACTTGTATGTGTGATCGAATGGGGAAGCTGTAATTCTTTGATTTGTAAGGCTTTTTGAATTCCCATGAATTTTTAAAAACAACAGTAAAGATCACAATCTTGCTTTTATTCTCCTCATTTTCTTTGGAACAGCAAATTATTTTAGCAATAGACTAGGTTCCTTAACATTCAACTAGCTAAAAAGAATTAAAAGACAGATAAAAGAAACTTTCTTTGAAAATAGAAACCTATGACTATGATGGATTTCTTTGTAAATAGCCTCCATCAGTATGTACTGTGCCCCTACTAGATAATCAGTAAATTTGTGTTAGTTGACTGATTATTAGCAAAATTTAGAAATTACCTGATGTTTCGAAAATGACTGACTCATTCCAATTGCATACAAAATCTTTAGCCTTCTGCTTCCCTATCAGTTGTTTTGTGTAGCAGAAACTTCCCTGGCCTATTGGTAGTCAGGGTAGAGCCGCTCATGTGTTTTGGCCAGTGCCAAGAAACTCTTCAACAGTGTCATCATCTGCTCTGGCACCATTAGCCCAGAAGAAAGGTCAGAGCTGGTGGGGGATACATGAAAAAAAAAAAGGCACAGATTAGCTGGGACTGCATATACATTTAGGACTAAAAAGCGGGGGGAAAGTATAAGAAGAATTGTTCAGATTTTTGATTTAGGCCAACTTACCTGGACTAGGATGGAAGTGACTTAGGGGAATTGTTCTAATAGCCCTTGATAGGGATTGATTTTGCTGATAGATTAAAACCAAACAAACAAACCAAAAAAAAAAAAAAAAAAAAAAAAAAGAAGTCCTGCTTTTACTTTCTTCTGTTTGGTTTTTCTTAGCCCCAGCCATTTCCTCTAACAAATCTCACTGTCTTTGTTGATATTATGTTCTCCTTTCCAGGCAACATTTCCGTCTCCCTTGGCTGACCAGAAGACTAAGGACTTGGCCTAAAGGAATGGTTGTTACTCAGCCAAGATTTAAGACAGGAGACAACAGGTTTCAATATTTTATACAGGAAGATTCCTATTTATTGCTTTGCATTTATTTGGAAATCTTATGCACTCTGCTTATAAATATTATCTTCAAAATATTTGTTAAGTGAGTGAAATAACATTACATTCAGCAATGTAGGATTTAACTACCCTAACATGAACCCAGGAATAAGGGTTATACAGTCCTGGGGTGTTTTTTCTTTAAGTGGCCATGACACCAGTTCTTTTATAGTTAATTCCTCAGCTTTAAGTAAAAGGCATTGTCCTTGGATCATTGGAACCCCTGTGGGGGTCAGACATAGCTTCAGTCCTGTGCTCCTCTCCAGGAACCGTGAAGGTGACGTAGGACATGGATGCCCTCTTCACACGTTTTCAAACTGTCTGCTCACAGTTAAAATAATTTATAAAGCTGTCAAGTAGTCTAAGTTTTCTTTTTAATTTAGATATTTCGCTTCATTTTAGAAGACTGCTTTTTACAATTAGAAGTTGGAGATGGAACTTGTAGAATCTAGTCCAACCTTAAACCACTATTAAAACAAAAGGAAATGGTTGGGTTAAAAATAGGCTATCTACTTCTTGTTTTATTCCCCTTATATTCCATGGATTCTTTTTAGTATATCCAGAAGTTAAAAATATTTTTGGCATGTTTGTAGAAAGTAGTATCAATAACAGTGTTACTATTTAAATCTTGGGGTTTGTTTTGGTAAGAATAGGACTTGAAGCCATCTAATGAGGACTGAAAACAGAGCAGGATATAGGAATTAATAACCTGTTATTCATTTTTTGTTATTGAAGCCTATCATGTTTAAAGGGTTTCTTGAACTGATACACTTGATTTGAACACAATCATTACTAATTAAGCTAATTAAGAAAATTGCTTTTTGGGATTTAACTTTGATGTGTCTCTTACTTAAAATATCTGTACACTATACAGAAAATATGTTTCCTGCCTGACACCCTCTTTTGGTCTCAGTCATAATCCTAGTTTGGAGGGGGCATAAAAATGAAGAGGTAATGCTAAATTATCATTTAAAAGTATCAGTCACAATATACCCAGAAAAGACTGAACAGATGAAAAAAAAATAGCTAATCTGGGCAAAATGCCCAGAAATGCCAACAAATACAGCTTACTTTAGACTAAGAAAGGGAAAATCGTAATGAGTGTATAAAATGTATGTACAGGATTCAGGAATTTTCTTCCTTTGCTCAGGGTGGTCTCCTCTTCTGCCTTACGGGTCATTCTTCCCTTGATCTTAGCCAAAAGGCCAAGCGGTGATGGGGCTCATTCTTATTTTCTTTTATAATACAGATTCTAACTAAGCTATCCAGTTATAGACACACACACACACACACACACACACCCCTCTCATAAGGCCTTTTTAAAAATCACAAAGATTGGGTGGTGCCTGTGGCTCAAAGGAGTAGAGTGCCAGCCCCATATGCTGGAGGTGGTGGGTTCAAATCCAGCCCCAACCGAAAACTGCAAAAAAAAAATCACAAAGATCCCTATTGGCCACAGAATAGGCTCATGTGATCTACTCAACTTGTATATGGCACTGTTTCTACAAATTTCTTGTCCTGTAACTTTAGCCCAGTGGTTGAGAATCACTACTTTAGACTATTTTTAAAAACCTTAAATTTCATAAAATATAAGTTCTTTTAGTTTTAATGCCTTCACTTTCAAAATAATTCTCCCTCCACAACTGAATGTAGCATTACTGTACATATTCTGGAATTTATAGAGCTTAGAAATGGCTGATTCAGTAAGACAGTGTTGGAACCTGCCCCTAAATTACTTCATATATTCATTCAATAGTTACCTGTTGAGCATCTGTGTGCCAGGTATTAGGTATGGAGTTACGAACACTAGAGACACGATTTCTTTCCTGAAGCCAACAGTCTAGTAGACAGACTCACTTGCAAACAATGAAAATACAATAAAAAAATTGCTGTCAGGGAGGTATTTACTAGTACAATAGTGTGGGAGATGCAGTGTCCATGTTTGCCAGAAAGTGTCTGGAAGGTTTCCTAGTGTAGTTGGGGTTTGACCTGGACAGGAAGGGTAGGTAGGCATTTCCTAAGTGGAAAGTTGAGGGGGCTCTTCTTGACTGGGACAATTCGTGTGTAAAAGCACCCTAGTCAGGAAAGAGCAAGGTAACTTACAAGTATGTGCAAAATGGGAGCAAATTATGTTAGTAAGAACAGGTAGAAGATAGGGTGCACATATAGGCAGGGTGGCTTCTGCAAGCAAAGAGCATCAACTGCCATGCTTGGAAATAAGATGGAATTTCCATTTATGTAATTGCATTCTCATGTGTTAGAAAGATTACTATGGTGGCAGTGTGGATGGTACTTTGGAAGTGATTGAGTTGTTAGTTAGGACATCTGTAAGGAGACTATTTTAATATTACAGACAAGAGGTAATAAGGGCTGAAATAGGGGAGTAGCAGTGAATATAGAAAGAGGAGATAGATTATAGCAATACTTGAGGTAAAATCATTTAATTTGGTGATTAATCTGGTGTCAAAGGGGAAAGGAATAAATTTAGGATGACTCTTAGACATCCGGGGATTATGTACATGCTATTGTCAAAATAGGGAATTGAGAGGGGCAAGTAGTCTTGCTTGATGAAATAGGAAGTTTGGTTTAGCTTGGACCTGGTATTCGAGGAAGAAGTGTGGCTTAAAGTTAGAAATGTCAGATCTTTTGATGGAGGAGCAATCTTTGGGCCAAGCGAGTTATGGAGGTGAGTGAGGAGTGAGAACAGAAGCACAGAGGCAGAGCCAGAGCTGTGGGAGCACTGTCTTCACAGGTGTGGGAGTCAGTTACCAGATGAAGTCAGAACATGTGTACAGAGGTGATCATCAAGGGCCTCGTGAGTGACGGAGACCATCACCACAGGAAGTTGGAGATGTTAGGGTGAATGAGACTCAGCACCCGGGGAGCTGTCAGAACAATGCTGGTGAATAAGTCCACTGCACCTAATTGGAGCATCAGAGCCATGGGAGTGAGTGAGGGGGAAGTAAGACCATCCGCATCCGAGTGACGTCAGAGACGTGGGCGTGACAGAGCACCTTCTGAGTGTGTAGGTGACGTCAGAGATGTGGGCGTGGACAGAGCACCTTCTGAGTGTGTAGTGAGAGGTGGGCCAAGGCCTGCTCCCTGTGGGGCCGAACACTTCTGATACACTCAGTGAGGGAGAAAGAGGGCATGATATCACAGACAGCAAGGCCGCAGAGTGGGCTGTGCCTTCAGATTGACACTTTGAAGGTGTTCTAACTGAGAGGTTGCCAAAGTGAGAGCCATGTCCGTGGGCTGAGGATGGAAGCCAGATTGCCCGGTGCAGTGAACAGGAGGTGAGGAAGTCCAGGCACTGAAAGGAATGAAAAACCGATAGATCTGTGACAGTGGCTAGTGGAGAAAACAAGACCTTGGGAAATAGTGTTTGTGTTTCTGTAAACTTTGAAGATGGGAGGCACTGTAATATGTTTCATAAATGCTGAGAGTAAAAGGCAGATTAGAGACGAGAAACTCAAATGTAGGAACGAACTTGTTATCACTGTCCTCTCCTCTGCTTGCTTCTGCCAGCTCAGGACTGAGCCTTAACATGTTTTGATGGGAGAGGGGTATTGATTTAAAGTTTTCTTCTACTTTCTTTGTCTGGTTTCATTATCAAGGTCATTTTGTCCTCAGAAAAAGAATAAAGAAGAGTTTACACCTCTTTTATTTTTGGAAAGATTTTGTATAGAATTGATAATTTTTCTTTAAATATTCTATAGAGTCTTACCAGTGAAGCCATCTGGGCCTAAAGTTTGCTTTGTGAGAAGGTTTAAACTACAGCCAATTTCTTTAAAGATATAGAGCTATTTAGAGTATCTATTATTTCCTTAGTGAGCTTTGGTAGTGTTCTTTCATGGAATTTATCCATTTCATCTGAATTGTTAAATTTTTGGTGTACTAGTGTTCATAACATTTTCTTGTTATTCTTTTAATGTCTATAGACTCTTTAGTGGTAATCCCTTTCTTATTTCTGGTTTGGTGATTTTTGTTCTCTTTTTTTTGATCAGTCTTTCTAGAGTTTATCATTTGTATTGATCTCTTTGAAAAATTGGCTTTCTTATTTATTTTTTCTCATTTGTCTATTTTCTATTTGTTGATTTAGTTCACATCATTTCCTTCCTTCTATTTGCCTTGGGTTTATTTTGCTCTTTTCAAGGTTGAAAATTAAATCACTGATTTTAGACCTTTCTTGTTTTTAAATATAAGCATTTAGAGAGAAATTAGAAGCATGGTGTTTTAATTTTAAAACATTTAGGGTTTTCCTAAATATCTCAATATCACTGATTTCTAATTTAATTTCATTTTGGTCAGTTACTTTGTGAGATTTCAATTCTTTTAAATTTAATAAGACTTATTTTATTGCCAAACATATGGTCTATCATGGTTAATGTACCATGTGTAGTTAAAAAGAGTCAATATTCTGCAGTTTTGGAGTATACTATTTTATAGATAAAAATTAGATCATAAATCCTCTATGTCTGGGCTAACTTTTTTTTTGTTTTTCTATCAACTATTAAGAGAGGGGTACTAAAATTTCTTAAATGTAAACTTGTCTACTTCTTTAAATTCTGTCAATTTTTGCTTCAAATAATTTTAGGTTCTTTTAGGCACATACATTTATGAGTGATGTCTATTTGAAAAATTTCCTTTTTATCATTATGAAGTATCCCTCTTTATCTTCAGTAATATTCTTTATCTTAGAGCTTATTTTATCTGAGTTTAGTATCTATTCCAACCTTCTTATGCTTATTGTTAACATGATCTATCTTCTTCTGCTTACTTAGTTTTCTCTTATAGGTAAAGACTGCTTTGTTGTTTTAAAAAATCAATTATGATAACTTCTGCTTTTTAATTGAAATTTTAGTGCATTAACATTTAATGTTATAATTAATGTGATTAATTGAAGCCTATCATTTTATTATTAATTTATTTTCTGTTACCCCATCTTTTTATACTTGCTCTTATGCCTCTGTTTCCCCCTTCCTGCTTTCCTTTGGATTATTTTTTAGAGTTTCATTTTAATTTATCTTTGAATTTTTAGATATATTTCCTTGCATTATTTTATGAATGATTGCTTTATGTTTTACACTGTACATTCTTAACTTTTTGTAGTCTACTTAGAATTAATCTGATACGAATTCATATAAAATGTAGAAACCCTGCAGTTATATTAGTTCATTTATCATATTCTTTGCCTTCTTTTGTATTATAGTTGTCATATGTATTATAAACCTCAAAGTACATATACATTATTATAATTTTTATAGCATTTTTATAATTCTTGCTTTAAGCTGTCATACATATCTTTAATTAAAAAATTAAAAATTTGAAATAAAATTATGGTTTTTAGTATTTACCCAAATATTTACTGTTTCCAGTGCTCTTAACTCATTCCTAAATTGAGATCTGAATTTCCCTATGATATAATTTCTCTTCAGCTTCAGAAACTTTCTTGTTTCTATAGTGTAGGCCTGATGGTAATGAATTGCTTTAGTTTTCCTTTAGTGGAAAATACCTTTATTTCATTTATATTCTTGAAGGATATTTTCACCATATGTAGGATTCTTTAATGATATTATCCAATTGCCTCAGAAAATGAATAAAGTAGTATTTGGCCTTTATTATTTCTAATGAGGAATCCATGAAAATTCTAATTCTTAGTCTGGGCATAGTGGTTCATGTCTGTAATCCTAGCACTCTGGGAGGCCGAGGTGGGTGGATTCCTTGAGCTCATGAGTTAGAGTCCAGCCTGAGCAAAAGTGAGACCCTGTCTCTACTAAAAATAGAAAAACTGAGGCAAGAGGATCATTTGAGCCCAAGAGTTTGATGTTGCTGCAAGCTATGACACTGCAGCATTCTACCCAGGGCAGTAGCTTGAGACTCTGTTTCAAAAAAAAGAAAATTCAACAATATCCAGCATCCCTTCATGATCAGAACACTTAAAAAAATGGGAATAGAGGGGAAATTTCTTAAATTGATAGAGGCCATCTACAGTAAACCCACAGCCAATATTGTATTGAATGGAGTTAAATTGAAATCATTCCCACTTAAATCAGGAACCAGGCAAGGCTGCCCATTGTCTCCA
>CAUYRH010051328.1:0-15434 GCA_963574655.1 Perodicticus potto
TTTTTTTTTGAGACAGAGCCCCAAGCTGTCACCCTGGATAGAGTGCTGTGGCATCACAGCTCACAGCAACCTCCAATTCCTGGGCTCAAGCGAGTCTCCTGCCTCCGCCTCCCAAGTAGCTGGGACCACAGGCACCCGCCATAACACCTGACCTTTTTTTTTTTTTTTTTTTTTTGGTTGCAGCCATCGTTGTTTGGCGGGTCCAGGCCGGATTCGAACCCACCAGCCCAAGTGTACGTGTCTGGCGCCTTAGCCCGTTGAGCCACAGGCGCCGAGCCAAGCCCGGCTATTTTTAGAGATGAAGTCTCACTCTTGCTCAGGCTGGTCTGGAACTCCTGAGCTCAGGTGATCCACCCACCTTGGCCTCCCAGAGTGCTAGGAAAAATCTTTTATTATGTATTGTTAGAGTTAAACTCTAGGAAAGGCCAAGGTTGCCAGGAGCAGGGTTAGAGTAAAAGGGTCAAGGCAGGACCTTGGGCAGTACTGCTTACATTTAGACAACAGGATGAAGTCTATGAATAGATCTGTGGTTTTAGAAATTAGAACATTCTGAGAATATTTTCTAACCAAAAAGATAAAATGTTTCAATCTTTATTTTGAAATGATTTCAAATTTACTGAAAAATTACAAGAATAGTACAAAGAATTCCAATAATCTTCTCACCGAGATCAAATGTTTGTTGACGTTTTGTTATAGTTGCTTTATCATCTTAACATATTATTTTAGGCACTACTTAAGAGTATGTAGCAAATATATTCATTTAAGATCAAGTCCTTCAGCATTTGTTTTCTAAGAAGATTATTCTCTCATATACCAACAGTAAAATGACCAAATTCAAGACATTTAATATTGATGTGTTATTATCTAATATACAGTTAATTCATATTCAGATTTTGCCAGTTGCCCTGATAATGTCTTTCTTAACCCATCTTTTAGCAAGGGCCAGTACAGGATCACAGAATATATTTAATTATTGGGCAGTGCCCATAGCTCAGTGGGTAGAGTGCCAACCACAGAGGGTGCATAGCCACAGGGTGGTGGGTTCGAGCCAGGCCCAGAGTGCTAAACAACAATGACAACTGCAACAGAAAAATAGCTGGGCATTGTGGTGGATGCCTGTAGTCTCAGCTACTTGGGAGGCTGAGGCAAGAGAATCACTTAAGCCCAAGAGTTTGAGATTGCTGAGAGCTGTGCAGCCATGGCACTCTACCAAGGGCAACATAGTGAGACTCTGTCTCAAAAAAAGAATACATTTAATTATTTAAATACCTGTCTTTTCTCCACCTCTGTCTTTTGCAAATATACATGCATTTTGCTTGTATTAGTCTCCACTAGGATTGTTTAAAATGTAAATAGTCACCAAAAAAAAGGTAGCAATAGTGTTCTGGACAGAATATTAGAAAAAGATGCACCTGTCTAACTAGTTTGTATTATTGGTTGGGGGGGAGATTGGGAGGCAAGGCAGTACTTCCTAAAATTCAGCTGGGCAAGTTTTGTAAGGGGACATTTCGATATTAATGTATGTTTCTTAGACTATAAATTAAAATATGTTTGTGTTTTTCTGTACTGTGATTTTACATAAATATATTAGATTGGGATTTTAATTATTTTGAGTAATAAAAACAGTGTAATTTGAAGGCATGTTTATGTCACCAGTTGGCAATACAGAAATACAGATTATGTATTGCTGCCTTTTATATTCTATTTTATCACTGTGCTTGGTTCTGATAGGTTGGTTAGATGACTTGTCTGCTGCCAATTTTTTTTTTAGTTCCAAGATATTAAGGAGGTACAAATGTTTTGGTTAGATGAGGCACTTTTGTAATTGCGGAGTCAAGGCTGCAAATGTGTCCATTACCCAAATAGTAGTCCTTAATACCCCTCAAATAGGTATTTGCCCTTCTCCTGCCTTGTACCCACTGCTTCATTTCCAAAGACTTATCTCCCTCTGCACATGTGTGTCCATTGGTTAGTTCCAGTTTATTAGAGAATACACCTGAAGATAGTTTGGTAGCCTTTTGACAAGGAAGAAATACTAAATGAAATTATTTTAATTTTTTGTGTTTATTCAGATTTGGGGTGGCAAGTGGTTTGACAAGGAGAGAGATGACTGTTTATATTCTAGCTGATATTCTTTATGTGCATGCTTGTGTTCAAACTAATATTCTAAATTATTCAAATCAGGGAATATTAAATTTTTGTGGTTGAAGCTTTTAAATGTCTTAGCTTCCCCCAAATTAAGTTTCGTGTGCTTAGGCTTTTAGTTGGCTACTTCTCAAGTATTTTTTATATTTGACCAAAAAATTTAAACAAGTGGTAATAATTTAGAATTTGTATCCATTGGCAAATATCCCCAAGAAATTTTTATGGCAATTTATCTTACCATTTTCAAAGTTTTAAAATCCTTAGTTATAAATACTAAAAGATTTGGAAGATGTTATTAATTTTTTTTTTAATTCTGTGATATTTGGCCCAGAAATAGTGGCATCCTCTGAATGCTAAAGTGTATGTAGACAGCATGGCTGTCATCGTTGACAGTTACTTAAGAACGTGTGTTGAGCATTTTTTCTCTAACTTCTTCACTATTGATGCTAAGTGGCTATTCACAGTAGTTGAGTATTTTCTACCTCTAGTATCATAGTCAGAATAAATACAACCTTTGTCCTCAAAGTCATATTTTCTCTAGTGTCCTATATAATATTGGAAGAGGAACAAAGAGGAAAATGAGTTGCAATGTCTTAACTAATCCCACTCCTGTTTACAGTGACCATGGGCCACAAAGTTCCTGTGTTTGTTTGCAGTAGCTATTTCTATTATAGATATTGTTAACTTAGTCTAGAAAATGTTGTTTGGCTCGGCGCCTGTGGCTCAACCGGCTAAGGCGCCAGCCACATACATCTGAGCTGGCAGGTTCGAATCCAGCCGGGGCCCGCCAAACAACATGATGGCTGCAACCAAAAAATGGCCGGGCATTGTGGCGGGCGCCTGTAGTCCCAGCTACTTGGGAGGCGGAGGCAGGAGACTCGCTTGAGCCCAGGAATTAGAGGTTGCTGGTGAGCTGTGATGCCACGACACTCTATCCAGGGTGACAGCTTGAGGCTCTGTCTCAAAAAAAAGAAAGAAACTGAAAATGTTGTTAAACATTTTTGGGACAGTCATACTTTGTTTTAAGAAATGAGACATCAATTCTCAAAAGCATAATTTAGGGTGGCCATAAAGTTTGTGTGCAATTTAAAACTGTAATTTTAAAATTTGCACATAAACTTTATGGCCACCTTGTATGTGATGGTGTCTTAAGTTATATTTTCTTTATGTTGACTTGTTACTAATAACATGGCCAGGTGTAGCTGTTCATGCCTGCCAATAATTCCAGTACTTTGAGAGGCTGAAAAAGGAGGATTGTTTGATATCAAGTGTTTAAGACCAGCCTGGGCAATATATAGCAACAGCCCATTGCTACAAGAATTTGTTTAGAAAACTTAGTGGGCATGTTGGAACATGCCTATAGCTACTTGGGAGTCTGAGACAAGAGAAACACTTGATCCGAGGAGTTTGAAGCTATGGTGCACTATCATACTCTACTCCAGGCTGGACAGTAGAGCGAGATCCTGTCTGTAAAGAAGAGAAAAAAAGCTCATAGTCAAATAAGCAGTTTTCTATTAAAGCATGAGGCTCTTATTACATATAATTGGAATATTATGTAACTAGCCTCCACTTACTTTGATTTTTCTATTATCTCCCTCCCTTTTCAAGTTCAGTATCTTTTTATTTTCTTTGTAACCATTATAAGCTGTTTCTACTCCTTTTGGAAGGATGAGTACAAATCGTTTCAGAATAAACATGTTAAAAAGGCCAATAATTAGGGCGGCGCCTATGGCTCATTGAATAGGGTGCTGGCCCCATATACCGAAGGTGGCAGGTTCAAACCTGGCCTCAGCCGAACTGCAAAACAGAAAAATAGCTGGGTGTTGTGGCTGGGTGTTATAGTCCCAGCTACTGTGGAGGCTGAGGCAAGAGAATCACCTAAGCCCAGGAGTTGGAGGTTGCTGTGAGCTGTGTGATGCAACGGCACTCACCAAGGGCGATAAAGTGAGACTCTGTCTTTACTACAAAAACAAAAACAAAACAATAATTATGTATCATTTTTAAAGCATAGCTAATCTTTGTCTTAAATTACTTTTTTTTGTTGTTGTTTTTTTGAGACAGAGCCTCAAGCTGTCACTCTAGATAGAGTGCTGTGGCATCACAGCTCACAGCAACCTCCAATTCCTGGGCTCAAGCGAGTCTCTTGCCTCTGCCTCCCAAGTAGCTGGGACTATAGGCGCCCGCCACAACGCCTGGCCATTTTTTGGTTGCAGCCATTGTTGTTTGGCGGTCCCAGGCTGGATTCGAACCCGCCAGCTCAGGTGTATGTGGCTGGTGCCTTAGCCCATTGAGCCACAGGCCCAGAGCCTGTCTTAAATTATTTTGGATTGGCTCCGTGCCTCTGACTCAAGCAACTAAGGTGCCAGTCATATACACCTGAGCAGGCTGGTTCGAATGCAGCCCTCCGACCCACCAACAATGATGGCTACAACCAAAAAATAGCCGGGCCTTGTGGCGGGCGCCTGTAGTCCTCTAGCTACTTGGGATGTGGAGGCAAAAGAATCGCTTGAGCCCAGGAGTTGGAGGTTGCTGTGAGCTGTGATGCCATAGCACTCTACCCTAGGCAATAGCTTGAGGTGCTGTCTTAAAAAAAAAGAAAAAAAAATTTACCTTGGATCTACCATAGATAAGAAGTTTATTGTAATTATGTGTGTATTATATTTTAATATCTTGGAACATACTGTCTTTACTGTATTTTTGTCCTGTTAGGTACATGTGAAATAATTTTTAAAAGTACTCTTATCTTTGATATTTCTAAGCTCATTTCCTCAGTATGTAATTTATGAAACAACTATGTGTAATTTATTGGGGGCATACATTGTTGCCTCATTTTTCCTCATTCTCTATGAGCATTTCAAACCAAGCATTGGTTTATTGTAGCTTGTTTTGTTAAAGCAGTGAGGTGAACTTTTTTGAACAGCAGACTGAAAAACTGACTACTGTTTAGATTTTTTTAAAGAAATGTGGTTTATTCTTAAAAATGAAATTTTGTGTGACTAAGCTAAGCCCATTTGTTGAAAAAGAAAGTTCTAAGTGGTGTTTGTGGCTCAAGGAGTAGGGCACTAGCCCCATATACCGGCGGTGGTGGGTTCAAGCCCAGCCTCAGCCAAAATTGCACAAAAAAAAAAAAAAAAGAACTTTTAGTAATTTTTATAGGTTCGTTTGACTTAGCATATCAATTTTGAAATAATTACTTGAAATTGCTGGATCACCCACCTTTTTGTCCCCCTGCTCACTGTTGTTTTCTATTAATATAAATTTACCATAAAGGGAGTTTAACTAAATAATGATAAACTTAAAAAAGCCTACTTCTTTTGGACTAGTATAAAAACTTTTAATAGCATGTTTTCAGTTTAATGGGAGTTTTTCTTACAAAATGAAGTGGTTACTGTGGAAAGGAAGTATTCAGGATTTGTTTTGATAGCAATATTGCCAGAGATTCAAGACTACGATTGATACATTAGTATAGCTTTCTAAGTAAATATTAGTTCTTAAGAAGAATTCTAATTTTAACTTAAATTTTAAAGGATGTCTGATTAACCAACTTTATTCATCTATGAACTTTTCAGTTACTCAGTTTCATTTTAGGCTTTTAATAAGATGTCCTATTTGTTGGGAATTAATGATTTAAACTCTTCAAATACGACCTCTGTACTTGGTAATAACTGATTTGAAAAATACATTTTTAGGGAAAATGATATAGAAGTTTCATATCTTTTAAAATGCACACAGCTCTTAAATCCTAAACTTACTATACATGTGTATGATATACAAACCCTGCAAAAAAAATTTTTATGAGCTTCATGGTAAAATAATTGAATTTGGTTTATGTGGCTGGTTTAATTCTGTCCTCCAAAAAGGCTTTCCAAGCATTTACCTTAATAACAATGCTTGTTTGTTGGCTGACCCTTTAGGAAAGGGTCAAGCTGTCTGCCTTTTAAATGACCAGTTTATCAAAGTCTTGCAGACAAGCAAATTACCAGCATTGTAGGTAATGTTTCATGAAGTATTTATTTTACTAAATATGGATACATATTGTATCTTCTCATAGGATTTGTCCCACAAAAAACTAAATCATCAAATTTAAACTTTAAGAAAAAATTGTGTAGTCTTTTGGTTGATAAGAGTTGTATTAAAACTTCCTAAAGACATTTGATTGTGTTAATGACCACAATTTATTATTTATCCTTATATATACGGATTTTTGCCTTCACCAGGTGGTTACATTATAAGACTGTGCCTTCACAAAAGACAAAGTAAAGTTGTATAATTTTATTGAAGTCAAATGTGTTGTGAGATTACATTTGGAAAAATTTTATTTGTAAATTGGAAAAATCTTAATAGTTTTTCAGACTGTGAGAGACTTTTAAGTGACCATGTGTAACAGAAAAGTACCATGGAAAGTTAACATTTTTAACAGCATAACTCAACCCATACATTTGGGTCAGGTATCTCTTGAGATAGCTGCAAAGTTTCCTTCACAATGCTCTCTGTCAGTTTTCTGTATAGCTTTGTACATACTGATCTTCCTCAGTAATGGCATCTTTCTTCCCCCACCCCACTACCCCCCGTTTGCCCCATTATTTTATTTAGGGGGTCAATGTAGGTAAAACGATGCCTGTAAATCTATGGGTTGCTTGTGTATTTCTGGCAACTAAAACAATAAATGATACATTTTTAACAGACAGAAGATGTTATTCATGATACTATTCTTTAAGGATTAAATTAGATGCCTATTGAAAGCTTTCTGGTAAAAATCAGATAAATTCAAGGTATGTTTAATGAAGTGATTTTTGCCATTATTAAATTTTCCTACCCCTAGTTTTCTTCTGTGCCTATAACACAGATGAATAGTAAGGACCACTGCTTAAGTAGGAGACATTTTTATGACTGTTACATAAAGCATATAATAAAATTTTAATCTTGACATCTTCTTGTCTCTTCTTAAGTTGGGGGTAGTAGAGACAGACTAAGATTTAGGTGTAAAAATTGAATGCTGTCTTAAGCATTTAAATGATTGGTAATGGATTGTTGTCAATCCAGCCATTTGTGCTGTAAGTCTAGAAACTCATTTATGGATGTGGACCAAACAATAGAAATTAAATACCATTCTGCAGTACTACAAAGCTGTCTGTATCAGGTGATGGTGTTAAATCAATTTCTGGATCATGATCTTAAACCTTTACTTGGTTCCATTTCTGTTTAACTCTTTACCAACAAGTATTCCTGATGGCCTGAAAGTCCATGTTGAAATTTAAAGTTTGAAGTATCCAGATCAAATATGAAATTCTTTTACATTAAAAAAAGTACAAAATATCAGTTGTATAATCATGGTAAAACATAAAATTTTGCTATAAACAATTTTTAAAGGCTATTTGATTAAAACACTTATTTACTTAAACTCTTTGCTAGAATTTTTTTTAGAATTCAGCATCGGAGGAGGAATGTGACATAATAATGATCGAAAGCCGAAAGTTTAAAAGTTGTGATGCCCTCACATGGTTGGAGGGTTATTCTAGCTTCTAAGGACTGAATGTTGTCCACAAGAGTGTCTCATCAGGTCATAAATTGGTAAGACTTAATGGCTTAGATTTTATGTATTATACCTGATGTTATTGTATTGAGATGACTATTTATGAACAAAATGAGCACATTGTATAACTAAGAGTATAGTATTAAATATAAGTTAAAACTTGGAATTTTAAATAAATACTTGGAGTATGTAAGCCTTTCAAAATCTCATGAGGCTAAAGTCCATTATCTTTGTAGTGGTGTTTAATAAATACATCAGTTTAAAAAAGACAGTGCCCAAATACTTTTTAGTTACTTTACCAGGAGATATTTGAGAAATAATACATCAATCTTAAAAAAAAATTAAAAACAACCTTACATCCTTTTTCTTGAGAAATCATAGTTTAAATTAATTTTATTGCTTTGGGGGATTTCATTTTCTTAATAAAAGACATTTTCCTCTACATGTTTCTAAAATAAAGCTAAGAAAGTTTTCTCAGTTCTTAACATTGAGAACACTAAGATGCCAGTATCATATGAAAAATAACATATTAGAAGTCAATATACATTTTTTTGTATACCTGAAAATTCTGAAAATTTTCTTTCAGAATTATAATCTGCTTAGAAAAATAAATTTTACTTATTTTGCATACATTCTTACTTTGCTTTGTTTTACACAGCTGTATTTTGTAGGGGGACTATTAGAATAATAGAATTTAGCTCAGGATACAATCTTAAACTTTTCAGTCTGAAGGTCATCATACTTTATAGATGAAGAAAAGAAAGGAATGTGGGTTAAGTTATAGGTCCAAGGTCATACAGTTGTAGAATTAATATTTTCATAATATTCTGCAAGTCTTTCAAAAATTATTTGAAATTATTACCTGAAAAGCCAGAAGGTATGGGTTGATATCAACTACACAGGCCACTATATCTATTTCAGTTTTATTCTTAACCAGAGACATGTTATTTTCTCCCTTGTACATCAGTACATACACATACACACCACTAATGCCCGTTCTGTCTTTTAATAATATTCTAAACTGTTTCTGATATTATAGTCCATGACTTCCTCATATTCCTTTAAGTTTCTTAAACCAGTAATTGTGAGTAATGGTAGTATGGAAGGAAATACAACAAATAAGTTTCCTTATTAACATTTTCCAAATAACAGTAGTCTCTTATTTTATATACTTTTCAATTTTTTTTTATTTTGTATAGTATATATAACTTTGGTAATCAATAAAATGATTTCTAATTTCTATAGCGTATGATATCCATATTTAGTAGTCAATAATAGTTGGGCTTCAGGGGATCATGAACCCTGCAGAATTACGGGTGCGAATGTTTGTTTGTTCAGTTTTTTGTGAAAGGTTCTGAGCATTTGTCAGATTTTCAAAAATAGTTAAATAGCATTGCTAGAGAATGTTTTCTATCTAAAGGCTGAGCCTTCTTAGAGACTCAAGTATGTGACTTATGAAAGAAATATTTAGCCAAGTACATTGGTCCTATAACTCTTAATATTTATTAAAGGGTAGGTGATTATAAGTTACCACTAGGCTGATGAGACAAACCAGAATCTAGCTGCATCATGCTTTAGGACTTCCTTGTTAATCTCTCTGCTCAAGTATTAATTGGATTTCACAACAGAGTAGTTTTGTTTTTCTTACTAAGTGTTTGCTATGTGTCAGGCACTATGCTAAATATTTTTGGCGCATTATCTCATTCAATTTTACAGTAGTCATACACATATTATCAATACCCTCTTGAAAGCTTGGAGAAGTAACCTGCTAAAGTCACATAACCATGTAGTGGTGGAGCTTAGATTCTAATCTTACTTTTAAACTGGAACCTGCATATCAACCAGTATAATGATATGCAGAGTAACCTCTGAAAATGTGAAGGATAAAAGGAGAATTTTATATTGTATGAAGATATGAATGCATAAATTTTATTTACCTTTAACTAAAGGAGCAGTGGGTTAAAGTATTTGCCAGAAAATAATTGGAGGTTGCTTACTATTTAAAATTAAGTATTGAGGGTGGCTCCTGTGGCTCAAAGGAGTAAAGCGCTGGCCCCATATGCCAGAGGTGGCGGGTTCAAACCCAGCCCTGGCCAAAAACTGCAAAAAAAATAAAATAAAATAAAATAAAATTAAGTATTGGGCAGCACCTGTGGCTCAAAGGAGTGGGGTGCCAGCCCCATATGCCAGAGTAGGCAGGTTCAGACCCAACCCTGGCCAAAAACTGCAAAAATAAATAAAGTATTTATTGCATTAGAAAATAAATTCTGTTCAAATTTTATGTATACGTATGTTTTTTAGAAAAGGCTTAGAATTTACTAGAATAGTATTATATTAGGCATAAGCAGTAAGAAATTCACCTTTACTATTTAGGATTTATAAATAGCAAATGCTGGGAGACATTTTATAAACCTGCTTTGAGCTGCAAATGTTTTTTTGGGTAGTGGGATGCATTACATGTAAAGCTCCGTATTACGTGTATGAGAGTTTCACATTTGCCTGTCACTGCAAATAATTCTGTTGAGAAACCTCTGTTATGCTTTCTTTTAAAGCAATGTTCAGGTAATATTTATCTTTTGGATACAGGTTTTTGGGTTTTCTTTGGTCCTGTCTCCTTTGTGTATATCCTGTGGTTGGTTTACTTTTTCTCTTAGATGCGCTTCAAACCTAATTAGAACCTTTTCCCTATTTTTAAGTATTTATTATAAATTTTCTGTGTGTCTAAATGTGGCTTAAGGGTAAATTCACAATATTATTGCTTAAAACAAAACCCGCGTTAGAACAGTAAGAACCTGTTTACTCTTAAATAGTCTGCAAATCAAATAAAAACTTTATTTCTGTAGTGCCACAGTTTAAAATGTATAAACAGGCTTGGCGCCCGTAGCTCAGTGGTTAGGGCGCTGGCCACATACACCAGGTGGGTTCAAACCCAGACTGGGCCTGCTAAACAACGACAACTACAACAAAAAAATAGCCAGGTGTTTGGCGGGCACCTGTAGCTCCAGTACTTGGGAGGCTGAGGCAAGAGAATCGCTTATGCCCAAGAGTTTGAGGTTGCTATGAGCTGTGACTCCATGGCACTTTACCAAGAGCGAAACAGTGAGACTCAGTCTCAGAATAAAAATGTACAAACAACTTGATAAATCATTAGAACATGAGAAGCCTACATTAAGTCTTTTTGGTAATACATTTGTACCCCAGCTTCTTTAAAAGTAATTTGCCTTTTCAGAATTTAAGCTGAGGAAAGTTTGGACAATAGAATAACAACAGTCACAGCTAACTCTGTTTGCATATTCTCTTCCAGACTTTGAGTACATATACATATATTGATAGTTGAAATCATGGCGGATAAGTAGCTTTTCAATAGTTTTTAAACTGTTTAAAAACTAAAGCTAATACTCATGAGTGATAGGTTTTGAATTTTGAACTGTTCTTTGATATTTTGACATTTGTGATACCATCCCTTCCTGGTTTTTTTTCCTACCTCACTGGTTGTTTCTTCTCAGACTCCTTGGCAGGGTTTCCCTTCTTCCTGTCATTTTAAATGTTGGAGTCCTTGGGGTGCTCTTCAGACCCTTTTCTCACATTCTTCAACTTGCTAAGAGAATATAGATGGATTTGTGCATCATCTTTATGTCTGTAGCAAGCCCACCTATATGCTCTAAGGCACTCAAACCTGTTTACCTCAGCCTGGACATCTCTCCTTCCATGCAAACTTCCCTGATCTCTTATAGCCAATTAATGATAAAATACTTCTGTGTGTACCTCCTATTTTTTTTAGCCTATCCATCTTTCTGGTCCCCATTTGGGCACTATCCTTTTTTACGTGAAAATGACCAACTTTCTAACTGGTCTTTGAGTTTTCTACCTGTACTTAATGTTCTTTTTTATTTGGAACATTTTTTGTTTGTTTGTTTGTATTCTTCTCCACCCAACTGCTGAACTTTCTCTTCTACGTAGTCTTTCCTGACCCAAGATCTTGATTATGTGCTCCCCAAACATCTTCTAAAATCTTGCTTAGCACTTATCACATCTATAACTTGTATATGTCCTGCACATAAACTGTAAATTCATAAACTCTGGGATTATGGTTATTTGACATTGTATATCTAGCATATGATAAATGTTAAAAAGTCTCTTAAAATTCCTCTGGAATGTGGCATTACAAAATTTGATATTTGAAAATATTAGAAATTAGGCGGTGCCCATAACTCAGTGAGTTAGGCGCCGGCCACATACACTGAAGGTAGTGGGTTCGAACCCGGCCCTGGCCAGCTGAACAATGACAGCTGCAACAACAACAAAAAAATAGCCTGGCATTGTAGCGGGCACCCAGCTACTTGAGAGGCTGAGGCAAGAAAATCGCTTAAGCCTAAGAGTTGGACGTTGCTGTGAGATTCTCTACCAAGGGCGACATAGTGAGACTCTGTCTCAAAAAAACAAAAAGAAAGAAAATATTAGAAATTATTGCATACAATTAGAAGCAAAGATTAAAGGTAGCGATCAGATTACCTAGTTTGTAAATCAATTCTTCTTGTGTATTTAATATTTAGATTTTGGCCACTACAAACTACTAATCTGAGTTTCATAGTTAACATAACGTTTAGCAAGTGCCAGGTATACTAATGCATTATCTTACTGAATCCCAGTACCTAGTCCTGTTATTCTTTGGAGAGGCAAAATAGCTAGGTTGTAGTCATATATTAAAAGTGGTAGAGCTGGGCTTTAAAAACCTGGGTATGACTCCAGGATCGTAGCTGTTTTATTCAGTACCACCTCTTAGAATCTGAGTCTAGAATTAAAAATCTGAGTTAGAAGGGAATTAGTGGTTGTTCATTCCAACCACTTGCCAATACTTGAATCTTTTTTCTACAGTGTACCTTCTAGGTTGTCACCTAGCCTTTGAACACGTACCTTGGCATCATAGTCTTTATTTAAATTTTTATAAATTTCTACAACAGACAATCTTAACATGTGAAGCAAAAAAGTCAGATGATAACCATCACTTAAAGCAGATAAAAGACTATAAGCTTCATTACACATTCTGTGGAAACATTGATTTGGTTGCATTCTCTAGTTCTGTATTTTCAAAGAGCTATATAATCAAGAATATCGGTTTCAGTCCATGGTCATAAATCACTGGTGTTAGTAATTAATTTTAAAGTTCCTTTTAAAAGATGGATGAGGCGTTGCTTGAATTTTAGAGATCACAAGGATGTTTCCCCACTTCTTAATTATTGATTCTAGTGATGATGTAAGGACTTCATGCAGTGCCTTTATATGTGATGTGATCTATCAATGTAAAAAGAGTGAAGTATAATTCAATTTCTTTAGACTCCCTGATCTAGTTCACTGAGAACTTCCACTTGTTGGCCAGGCATGGTGGCTTGTGCTTATAATCCCAGTACTTTGGGAGGCCAAGGAGGTCTGAGAATCGTTTGAGGCCAGGAGTTTGAGACCAGCCTGGTCAAAATAGTGAGATCCCATCACCACAAAGAAATTTAAAAATTAAAAGGAAAAAAAAGAACTTCTACTTGTTCATGAGGCATGTGTAAAAGGTATGGCAATTTGAATTGTGTTCTTTCTTTATTTGACCAAAAGCTTTTGTTTTCTTTCATTTCTTCCCTTTAGGTTTATATCTGATTGAATGGAAAGTGAATTGGTCAGTTGAGAGAACCCATAAGTGTGTTTTGTTTTTTTTTTTAATGTGTTCCAGCAGTACCCTTTTAATTAGTTTTTAATAGTTTAAATAACTAATTTCTTAGATCTTTGTCCTGGTATAAGCCCAATACAACATTAACTCATATGGAACTTATGAAATATAACTGGATGGGCTTGGCACCTGTGGCTAAACAGGCTGAGGCGCCAGCCATGTACACCTGAGCTGGCAGGTTCGAATCCAGCCTGGGCTCACCAAACAACAATGACGGCTGCAACCGAAAAATGGCCAGGCGTTGTGGTGGGCGCCTGTAGTCCCAGCTACTTGGGAGGCAGAGGCAAGAGACTCGCTTGAGCCCAGGAATTGGAGGTTGCTGTGAGCTGTGATGCCACAGCACTCTCCAGGGTGACAGCTTGAGGCTCTGTCTCAAAAAAAAAAAAAAGAAAAAGAAATATAACTGGATGATATAGTAAATACTGTAAGTTGTATTCCATCTTTTTAAGTAGTATAATATGTTTAATATCAGTTATATGCGTGGTGTTTTAATAAGCAGACCCTGAGAGATGATAGTTCTACCTTAGTTTAAATCAAAGAGAATATTTTATAAAGACGGCAAAAACAAAATTATTTATAGAAGAATCAAGACAGTGGAGCTTATTGGTCAAAAAGGAAGAGGGTTAAAGGATTGTAGATGGGGCATCCCATCTCAGGTAACAGTCTTATATCTGGAATCTAAAATGCCTTACCAAATTTTAGGTTGTGATATAAATCTAGAATTCATCATACAAGATACCACATAAACTGATATGTACAAACTGCTATAAATCTTTCATTTACCATGTGTATATTATAGAATTATTATTGCCTAGAATAATTGAAAGACTGGATCTAGGTTGAAATGAGAAAAAGTTGTGGCTGTTAAGAACTTTTGTCCCAGAACATGTACCTACAGTTCTGCTTGAGTGAAAAAAAAGTTTTGGATTTTATACTAGTGCAATTTTATGTATGTTTTTAAAGATTCTGTATTAGAATCCCTTTTTGAATTAGGTAATTTCAAAGCAGTGATTTTCAACTAGCGTAACATGTGATTTAAATGCAAAATAACACTTTGCCCTGGTGGCACCTGTAGCACAGTGGTTACAGCGCCAGACACATACACCAGTTCTGGTAGGTTTGAACCCTACCAGAACTAGGCCAGCTAAACAACAAAGACAACTACAACCAAAAAAGAAAAAAAAAAGCCAGGTGTTGTGGCAGACACCTATAGTCCCAGCTACTTGGGAGGCCGAGGCAAGAGAATTGCTTAAGCCCCAAGAGTTTGAGATTGCTATGAGCTGTGATGCCATGGCACTCTACTGAGGGTGACATAGTGAGACTCTGTCTCCAAAAAAAAACAAACAAAAAAACCACTTTGTCCTACTGTTCTTCTTTGCTTTTACTAATATTTATTATTGAAGCTTTCTATAACATGGGATAATTTTAGTTAAAGATGTTTTAAAATTTCTATGTTGAAATAAAATTTAACTCAGTTATTTTTCAGTGGTTTATGGAAAAATTTACCATAGTAAGTTGAGGTTATTTTATTCTAAATAATGAAACATTGGGATCATAAAGAAGATCAGAAAGCTTTATTAATGTTCATTCATAGGAATGCTGAACATTAATTGGTGTTTAATAAGCAATTATTGTAAATTTATTTTTTTTTAAATACATGTATTTTATTATTCTTCATTACATTATTCCCCCCCCCCCCATGGTAAGACAATTGATTTACAGAAAAGAATACAGAAAACACCAAAGCTCCTGGTAGAGGGAGAGATTTCAAGTGGGGAGAGAGAAGCTCTCCGTTCCTCTCCCGGTCTTTCCTCGTCTCCTCCTCTAGGCCTCTAGCCTCAGGGTATATATAGGTGTATGGGTTCCTTGGCCAGGAAATGAATGAATACAGTTCCTTCCGCCGGGGGCAAGGTGAATGAGTGTATCAATGAATGGACACAGTCCATACATGGAATTCAGGCCTAGGAAATTCACAAGAAACTGACCTAGGCATAGGAAATGGGGGTTCCACATTTAGTCCCAAGTGTAAAGTGAAGGAGACAC
>CAUYRH010051330.1:0-14761 GCA_963574655.1 Perodicticus potto
TGGTGGCTGCAACCAAAAAATGGCCGGGCGTTGTGGCGGGCACCTGTAGTCCCAGCTACTTGGGAGGCAGAGACAGGAGACTCGCTTGAGCCCAGGAATTGGAGGTTGCTGTGAGCTGTGATGCCATGGGACTCTATCCAGGGTGACAGCTTGAGGCTCTGTCTCAAAAAAAAAAAAAAAACCACACTATTATTTTGTGCTCCATAATAAAGAAAACAAAACATCCAACATGGAGAATGTAATAGGAGACCCCGGAAAAAGGTGAGACTCCTAGAGGTTACCTTCTTGGTGTAATGGTGAATTGTTTAGAGGCCAAAAGTCTTGCATACTTCAATCTTAGCATTAGATAAGCAGTGAAAACAAAAATTTTCTTTGAGAACACGATCATGATTGGTTCTGAATGTATTAGTTCATCATTTCAGGGTCCCAAAATATGAATTTTTTTCCCAGAAACAAGAAATGTTAGGACCTCTTCTTTTACCTCTCAGTCCTTCCCACTGGAAGTGTGTTCCACTAACAACAAATGCTTCCAGCAAAGGCTGTCCTTCACTCTCACAACAATTGTGTATTCAGCACCTACTATATAAAATGACACGCACATGCACAAGGGATTGAATTACATGGTCAGTGTGTCCCAAAACTCCTCAAGAAAATAATTTCAAGTGGTCTCAAACTGGCCATGCCTCCAGGTGATGGGAGAAGCAGTGCTTTCATCTTGGCCAGTGGTTCTCAACCTTCCTAATGCCACCACCCTTTAATACCATTCCTGTGGGTCACGACCCACAGGTTGGAAACCGCTGACCTAGGCCAACAGGGCTGATTTCAAAGCTGTTAAAATGAGGGACATGTATGTCTTCATCAAAGAGGGCAACAAGATGTCACATAGCTGTGGGTCCGCAAAGCAATATCTGAGCCCTCTGCCAGAGCATCGTTCCTCACTCAAACCCCACCCTGCATAGAGCCTTATCCTGTGAATTCCACCACGTCATTTCCTGAGATCACCCTGTTTACCTACCCCTTAGGTGAGTGGAGGTGCAAGGTTTGAGATCACATTCTCATACAAAAAGTCTTGTCTTCAAGATTGACCTTTGCAACTGACTTCTCTCCTCGCCTTGAGTTGATTCCTGAGCAATAATCTTCAGGTCACCTACTGGATAGATGACCACTCTGATTTTTAATATGATTAAACCATTAACAAGCCAAAGCCACAATGCCTGCACCCTCACCATTAACTCATCTGATTGACTGTCTGGTGGAAGGTCAGTGCCATGGCCAAAGGTCCCCATCCAGTCTCCTCACACTTTCCTGCAGCAAACTTGTCCCCTTTGGCCATTTCCACACCCAGCTTCACCCCTTCTATCCTGTACATTTACTAACTCCATCAGTAGGCGCATGCTCAGAGAATAAAAACTAATTTTAGACTTAGCCTAAGAGAAACTTAATTAGGAAAATGACTCATTTAAAAGTTTCCTTGATTTTCTTTATAATCTTTTGTTACCTTTGGAAGTCAAGTATGAGTGAAGTTAGAATGAGCCACTCTACTTTCCTCGCTTCTCGTGTGGGGTAACTGGGTTTACTGGCACATGTAGAGACATGACAGGTGCTCACATTCCAATCCCAGAAGTGATTCTGGTAAGGAGCTCGTGTTTGTAAGTACAAGCTTCTAAAGGAGGAATGACAACACCTCCATGTCTGATTTCCCCTAAATTCTGCTTGAGAAATTGCCCTTTTTTTTCTCTTATATCTTCTTCAAGTTTGAGATTTGGTGTCTTGACAAATAAAAACCTTTGATGTCAATGAGGTATGTGTGCTTTAAGAGGACTCATGAGTGTTACTCATAAGTGGGCTGCTGTGTTTGCTCGCAAGCCTACAGGAGCTGGTGACCCACTAGCGCCACTCAGTGGTAAGCTTGTGTCTCACAGCCTATCCCCATGGGTGATGGATTCTTTTGCTCTTTGTTTTTTTCAGTTGATTGTTTGGATCCGACCTGCTCCAGCCACGGGGTCTGTGTGAATGGAGAATGCCTTTGCAGCCCTGGCTGGGGTGGTCTAAACTGTGAGCTGGCGAGGGTCCAGTGCCCGGACCAGTGCAGTGGGCATGGCACCTACCTCCCCGACACAGGCCTCTGCAGCTGCGATCCCAACTGGATGGGTCCCGACTGCTCTGTTGGTAAGCCGGGAGGTTCCTCCTTCCCGTCCCAGCACCTTGCATCCTGTGTTCTATCCGCTCTCAGGGGGACGGGAACCTGTACTGAACTCCAAGCCTGGGGCCTGGGAACTTCAGCCAGTCACATCGCGCCTTTCTCTCTTGTCCTCAGTGGTAGAGTCCGCGACCTTTGAGGGAAAAAAGCAAACACTACGTTGGTGTTCAGACTTTGTTGGTTCCATCACGGCACAGGGGTGAGGGGCCCAGGAGGGACGGTTCCATTCACATTATAGGTTTTCTTAGGTGCACTCCCCAAAGGTGCCGGAAAACAAAAGAGAACAATCCAGTCCCAGACAAAATTAATGGAACATCCCATAAAGCAGAAAAGAGGCTCCCTCAGGGTGCTGGGTGACCATGCTCTAAAGCTCTGCGATACTCCAGTGATGGGAAAATAATGAAGTTGTCCTGTACACTTTATTTTCCTAAAATTAAGAGTATGTGTCTTACCTCGCGAGTGACCTTAAAAATGGAACAGTTCAGCAGTTCAAGGCAGCCCCAGCCTTTCCGAGAAAGGTTCTGTTCACACTGACAAGAGCCTCTCCAAGCAAGCCGTCATCTTTCCGCCCCCTTCCTCTGGGTAGTGAGACAGCTGTCAGATTGCCATGGCAATTGGGAAAGGGAATGGATGCGAAGCTTTGCCTACAATGGGAAAGAAATGAATATTTCATTCCAAAAAGAAAAAAAAAGTCAGTTAAAACGGGCTATTTTGGGATGTCTTCTCAGCCCACTCGACTCTGGCTTCGACTCTGATGCCGGTGGTCCTGGCAAAGCTTCGCAGAGGGTGGGAAGAAGCAGCAGTCCTAGAGCCAAAGCCCAACTGTGCTAGGGATGTGCTGTGTGACCTTGAGTGAGTCACTGACCCCCCATCTGGCGTCCCTTCTGGCATGGCGACCCCTGCCTCCCTCGGTAGGCGATGCGAGGTGAATGTCTGGCTCGTGCTTGTCCTCGAGTGAGAGGTCTGGAACGCCAGAGAGCGCGTATCTGTCTGTCTGTCTCCTTCCCAAGCACAAAACACTTTGAGCTCCTTTGAGAAAGAGGCTGTGTAAACGCAGCACATCAGCGGTCGTTACTACCGCCGGGGGGGCCGATCTGGGGCATCACGGGAAGGGAGCAGGGGGGCCCCCAACTGGCCTGTCGGGCTTGGTCAGTTCAGGCTGTCCCGTGAGGGGAGTCAGGTGCGCCAGAGAAGATAGGTCTTGTCAGGCGGGTACCTCCCTGTTAGCTTCAGCAAGCCGGAGCCGCTGCCAGGCCGCCCCCCGCCACAGTCTCAATCTCTAGGAGAGTGGTTCTCACACTCCAGTGAGTCTCCAAACTGCCTGGAGGAGGACCTGTTATAAGGAAAATTCGATTTCAGAGCCCTACTCTCAAGAGTTTTTAATTCCCTCTGTCCAGCCAAGGCGTAAGACTTTGCATTTCTAACAAGATCCCAGGCAATGCTGAGGCTGCTGGGGCTGGGGCCACACTTTGAGAACCACTGCTCTCGGAAAAAAAAAAGAAGAACGATGAATTAACACTCAGCTAGTGAGAGACAAGCCTCCAGGTGACAGAGCTTCCAGGCCTCGGGGGCCTGCGCCTGGGGCCCGAGCCATGTATGTGTGGTCTGGCCTCCATGGAGGGTTTCAGCAGCTGTGGTGTTGAGCTGTAATCATTGTTTTTCTTCCAGAAGTGTGCTCAGTAGACTGTGGCACTCACGGCGTCTGCATCGGGGGAGCCTGCCGCTGTGAAGAGGGCTGGACAGGCGCAGCGTGTGACCAGCGCGTGTGCCACCCCCGCTGCATTGAGCACGGGACCTGTAAAGATGGCAAATGTGAATGCCGAGAGGGCTGGAATGGTGAACACTGCACCATTGGTAGGCAAACGGCAGGCACCGAAACAGGCACATATTGCTTTATTTTCATAAATCGTAGATCTATAGTGACGGTCGCGCATTGCAACTGGCTGTTCCTTCAGGGACACAGTGCCCTCCAACATTCCTGCTGCCTCTCCAAATCTCCCAGGGGATAGGGAAAGGGAAGAATGAGATCCTTTATTGGTAAGAGCTTTCCCTTCTTTCCAGGATTCCAGATTGGGAGGAAAGGAACAGTAACAGATAGGAAAACCGATCCAAATGACCGATCTGGGGGTGGGAGATATGCACACGCATGGGAAATTGTCAGTGCCTGGAGGTTGCAAGAGCAACCGCCCCCCCCCAGAGCCCTGTGGTCTGAAGCTCTGCTCTTTTCAAATCCTCTCCCAACTGGCTTGATCACTGGACCCCTGCTCTCTGGCAACAATGTGAACTAGGCTGGGTGCCTGTAGCTCAACTGCTGGAGTGCTGGCCCTGTACCCCAGGGCTGGCAGGTTCAAACCCGGGCTGGGCCTGCTAAAAACAAAACAATAATATTAATGTGAACTCACTGTAGGCCCAAAACAAAAATAATAATGTGCACTCATTAGATGCAGAAAGGACTCCCAGGACTCCGGGATAACCAGGTGCCACTGGAAGAGGTTTGTGCCTCTTCTTGCTGTTCCAGGCTTTTTCATTGGACTCCGACCCCCTCTATCTCCAGCACCATCTCATGAAATGTGTCCTTGCTGGTCCCATTTTATGCTCACGTAGCCAACTCTCTATACAAGCTTCTTGACCAAGAATATTTTTTCTTTGTTAAGAAGAAATAGTTTTGAAGCGTCTTTGTTTCTGTTTTTGTTTGGTTTTTATCCTCATTGCAATTTGGGTTGACTATTACTGATTATTCCTTTGATGGAGGAGTTGGGAGCTGGTGCCATGTGGCTTTCCACATCGCTCAGACAGTTGGGATGACAGATCACGAGCATCATTTTACCTCCAGTTTTTACTTTTGTTATTTAATTAGGTCAAGCTGGCTAATTCACTTTCCTGCATGGAAACTCTCAGGGGAGTTTCCAATCAAACTACTAATTGCCCCCTGGAAGGTGCCTCTGTCTCCAACCATCTAGTTTGGGATCCTTCCCTATATCCCAGCCCTCCTCCCCCACCTCCGAAAAAAAACAAACCCAGCCACAGATGGGCCACTTGGAGTAAGAGATGGGGTTGGAAGCTTGCCCAGGGCTGACTAATAAGATCAGACTCAGTTTCCCATGCTGTTCATTTGGGTGGTTAAGCCGAGACAAAGTCTGAGTCTGCATTAGGTTTCCCTCAGTCACATCTAATTGGGCATCCGAGGGGCAGCGTACCAATCAGGACCACAACCATAGCACTGGAACCCTGCTGGGACAGTCTGTTGGCAGTGAATTGTTTTTGCAATCTCTCAATGACTCTCCAGGTCCTGCTCCCCTGCAGCCGCTTTTATCTTCAGTTCCCTGCAGAGTCTGAGGGATAATTCAGAAGATTTTTAAGGGAGGGCTGTGCACAGTTCTTACAATAGCTTCCACTCATCAGGGGCGTTCCTCTTGATGTTCTTGCATGCCCGGTGTGATTTCAATAGAGACTTTCCCCCACCCTCATATCTCCATTGCCCTCAGAGCTCCCCACTCAGAAGCTCTTGCCAATCAACAACCTTACTTTCAATTCATACAATCCAACCTCGCCTCCCCACATCTGGGAGGAAGGGGACAGGTTATGTTCCCACAATGATGCCTGCTGGCTCTCTCCTGCCTACAACCTGTCTTTACTCTGGAAATAGCTCCCAAGAGGGCAGTCCAGACAGCGAGAGCAGGAGTCTGCGAACTACAGCCAGGGGGCCAGATCCGGCCTGCTGCCTGTTTTTCTATGGCTTACAAGCTAAGAATAGCTTTTACATTTTTTTAAAGGCAGGAGAAAAATCCAAAGAGAAATAGTTCCTGACACGTGACAATTGTATGAAATTCCAATTCCAAACTGCTATTAGAGGACAGCCACACCCATCTGTTGATGTCTTGACAGTTTCCACGCTACATCTTAGCACAGCACAATGAGGACAGAGCCTGTGTGGCCTGTAAAGCCGTGTGTTATTGGCCCTTTACAGAAAACAATTGGCTGGACCCTACATGAGAGAGTGACAGAAGTCTTAATGGAGAGAGGGGAGGCAGTCTAACACCCCCTATTATGTAAAGGACACCAATGGTGGCCTGAGGTTATCAGGGGCCAACTCCAGATATCACGGGAAAGAGAGCAGCAGAAGAGTTAAAATGTCTCCGGGACCCTTGAAAATGAGATGGGAAGGTGACAATTTTGGTGTCAGTGGAGAATGGTGAGGATGTGGCCAACAAGGGAACACAGATGTTTCGGTCAAGCTAGCCCTTTGGGTGAGATGAATTGGAAAAGGTGTTTCTGCTACTGGAAGTGTTCTGTTCAAATTTCACATCTCTGTGAGCTGACATACATGAGTTCAGGACAGACATCGGGAAAGTGCAAATTGGTATGCCAGGCAAAGCTGCTTAAATGAAGACGGTCCAGGAAAGTCTCTGATTTATAACTATGATCTCCTGTGAATTCAGAGTTCGTGCTATGTAAGCTAGAACGATCTTTATCACCAAAGCCTTTTCTTGGGAGAAATCAGGGCTCTGTAGTTTTAGTAGTAGGATATGTGCCATCTCCTCATGTTCACTGCGGGTTTTCTCAAAAAAAGTCAAACATGCTTTGATTGGTGAGATTTGCTATTCAAAACCTAGAGAGATGTTTGTATGCGCATAATTGCTTCTTTTGCTTTTCAACCTCTGGCTCCCAAAGCTGTTTCCTGGAGTTTTCTGTCTTTTACTTTGAGCAGACACTCCTGTCATTTCATTTAAAGTAAATGCCACAATTTACAAGCCTAGAATGAGTTCTTCTCCTCGGGGATACTGACAGAGAGGAAAGGGATACTCTTTGGTCCTTTCTGAACACAGCCTCAAATGGTATAATTTGAAAATGGAAATAAATAAAAATGAAATGACACGTAAACAGCAAACATGGGGAAATCTGGAGTGAGATTGTGGGTGGTTCGTATTAAGGATGAGGGTTGTCTGTGGCCTATTTTCAAAGGGTCGTGGTGAGGTAGTTTTCTTCGGGGGGGTCACTGCAAATAGTACATGGAACAATTCACATCACTTATGGATTACATCTATGGTACGGAAAGAAACAAGAAGACAGAGGGGGAAAGGATGAGGATAAAAAGCACAGAAACCTAAAACTCAGTCAAGTGGAAGCACGAGGACCTATCTGTGTTAGGTCAAGGGCCGCAAGTCACCTGTATCCATGGAATATATTAGCATTATTTGGATAGGCTGCAGTTTACTCTCAGGATCTATCTATGTTTGGTGAAACAGCTTCTGGAATTTGCAACTAAATTATTTCTATTTGGAAATTTAGTACAGATTGCTAAAGGTTTAAATATAAGGCATAACATTTTGATGTTAGCTGTTAGAGCTAACTCACTGGCACACTAGATTCTACCAGGCAATGATTTTTATGTTACCTCTCTCTAACAAGGTATGGCTAAAATCTACAGGATTGTGTAGATAAGAAATATATTTCGAATCTAAATCAGCCACAGTTCCTGTGTATCTTTGGAATATATTAGCATTATTTGGATAGACTGCAAGTTTACTCTTATGAATAAATCAGACGGCACATTATGTGTTTAGAAGAGTTTTATTCTTTAAACAATCTTAAAATAGGTTGTTCGTATCATATGCCACCTCTACCACCAACCCTTACTAATACTGGGAACTAATGGCAGCAGGCCACTCATGAAGGAACTACAGAATTTCCTTTAGGTCAAAATCACTATGAACTATGGTAAACTTAGATAAGTATCTCATATCGTGAAGAGATAAAGTAGAGGTTAGCGTGCTTTGTGAGCAGAATAGTTGGGCAAAATACAAAGAGAAACCAACATTCTTACTGCCAAGAAACTCAAGGAGAGAAGCTAATCATTTATTGTGGACTGTTACAATTATCTCCTGATTTTAGGCTATCCAGACATTCAGTGTGAATAATGCAAACTAACCCACAGACTAAATCTACCAACCCTGGGCACTTTCCGACCCTGGGTGAACTGTTTGATATCCCAGTGGTGAGTAACATCTGCAAGAGTTATTCCAACTTGTGTACTTTATCTCTGTGGTTCTGATCTCCAGTTGTGCTTCAGGATCACGAGGGCTTGATTCCTAGGACCCACGTGGGGCTGAGTGACCTTCCCCGGTGCCACAAGTCAGAACAGTTTTCTTTTCCTTGTATCACACGGGGCCTTTCTATTTTGCCTCTTTAATTGATTGGGGAAAGAAACAGGTTCTTGTCATGTTAATAAGGAAAATGAATCTTTACCCAAGGTAAAACCAGCCGTGCGATAATCTGATGTGCTGATTAAGTGATTGTCATCAGAAGTAGACAGGGTCACAGTCCAAGAGAGAGGGGGCGCGCTTCAGAACAATAGGGAACAATTTGGAAAGAAAGTAACAGTCAGAATGAACTAACTTCAAACTGAGGACAGCTGCATCTCATTCTAGTTTCATTCTAAGTTATAGAAACTTTTTGTTCTTATAGCTATTGTCCTTGAAATTTGAGCTTTCATGACTTTACAATGAGATCAAGTGGAGATGAAATTAGCCACCGTGGAGCCACCTTTACTACCAGGTCTGTGGAAGCTCTAATTCACTGATTGGCTAATTAACCTATTCCTCCAGGGGCTCCTCTTGGAACTCTCCTTGGAGTCCCTTCTTTTCCCCCCTTAAGTGAAAACATGAAACAGTAGCCTTCCACTATTGAAAATTATGGACAAACTTTTAGCAGAGTGCAAAAGGTGTTTCACAGCTGATTTGTTCCCCCACAATTTGGCCAAAATGTGAGCCTTCTCACTGCAGATCAAGGATCATTCACATGCCCAGAAATTCCCCTCGGGTCTTGGTCAGACAAGTGTGCCAGAGGTTTCCTATCCAAACCCAGAACAAGCACTGGGAGGCAGAAGTTAAAGGAATACATTTTCGCATCAAAAAGAAAAAAATGAAAGGAAATAACTGCTTTACAAGTAGTGAGATTCTTATCACTGAAAGTGTAGGCTTTTGTATCCTAGATGGTAAAGAAGGGCTTTCAGCATCTGTTGGAAAATAAACAGGCTATAGTTTGTAACACATACTGTCTAATTTAATGAATTGACCATTCATTCTGGTGTATAAATGGAGTCGCTTCTTACATGATTTAGTAATTAAGCTATCTATGTGATGAGTGCCTGTCAAAAAGGAAAAAGGGGGAAGAATCCTTAATTTTCCAGCTTCATGGGGAGAGAGTCATTTGGATCATCCTGGCCCACTGTGGCCAGACTCAACTAGTCAATAGCTTTACATAAGGTGTTCCTGACTTCCCAAGGGCAAGGAACTAAAAGCAGTTTGGAACTCTTGGAACATAAACCCATGGATGAGAGTTAGCATAAGGAAGATTCCAGACTTAAAAGAAAACATAGAAGAATAAGAATGCCTTGCCCTGTATACAATGAGCACTCTGCACTTAAGCCTTGACAAAGAACCAACATTCCTTCCAAGTGTGTGAGCCTCAAATCTTGCAATATACACTAAAGACTTTGTGTTAAAGGATCACGGAAAATACAGAGGGCCCTAGAGAGCTGAGCTCCTTCAGGTATCTGAGACACACACCTTTCTTTTCACTTGGTATCTCATTCATGGTAGTATCATGAAAAATTGATTGGCAGCTTAGCAGGACGCCTGTATTCTGAACTTGTCTCCACCACATTCTGTGTGTTCTGCAGCGAGTCACCAAGCCTTCCTGATCCCAGTTTCTTTAAGTGGCAAGTGAAAAGGTTAGACCACATAACTGCCTTCCAAGGCATACCACACAAACCTGAGATGCTTTTCATTGATGTAGAAATATACCTTATTGAATAGTTATGTAAGGCTTTTAAAAAATAAGTACAGTATTAGGAAAAATATAACTAGCACATCAAATTCATGATTATACAGGTATTATTGCTTAGGGATGTGGCAAAAGTAGGAAGTGATATTAGGCCTGAGTAAATTTAAAGAAAAAATATTAAGTAAATAGTGCACATATTACAAATATCACGAATACAGCGTGATTGACTGAATTTAGAACACACTTGAATGAGCTGATCTCTAAGGACCTGTCCATGTCTAGGTTTTCATTACTTTTGATGCAGAATCATATGAATGGGCCATTCTAATACAATCAAGCCTTTCTTCTGGAAGGCAGGTTTTCAGGGTAGGCTGCCTTAATACGCACTGAAGACTTTATATTCAAGGGATGGGTACAGCAGAGTGTTGAATTATTGAGGGTAGTGAATGGTGCTTTTTTGTTAGTTTGTTTATCTGTGCATCTCAGCTCCAATTTACATCCAGTTTACCTATAGGGAATCTCTTTGTACACTGAAAAACTTGCTTGCCTAAGTTCAGTCATCAGACCACACTTCATCGTTTTACAGTAGAATCTACACAGCTGACCACCTCCCTACACTGACATCTCCTTTAGTTGACCTAATTGTCTTAGACCGGACCTGCACCACATGTACTCAATTTACTGTAGGTCTAGTTCCTTAGGTCGGCCATCCCCATGTGTAGACCATTTTGTTACTGTCCCTTGGGTGGTCAACTTACAGAGGTTCTAATTTTTTTTGGGGGGGGGGTTGCAGTTTTTGACCGGGGCTGGGTTTGAACCCGCCACCCCTGGCATATGGGGCCGGCACCCTACTCCTTCGAGCCACAGGCGCCACCCTGTATATTTTTTAATGCAAAGAAAAGAGATGGTATATCCATCTATGTCTACTTCCCTTGGATTTGGGGAGTGCAGGCGGGATAACAAAGTGCCTAAGAACATAGTCTGCTTTTTGTCTGTCTACCTGAAATCAAATCCTGGCAGCTTTATTTGCCTGAGTTTCTTTGTCTGTACAATGGGGATATTAAATAGTGTGTCTCTCACCTGGGTGTAAGTAAAGAACTTGGCACAGTGCCTACCATAAAGTAAGAGCCAAATGAAGGTAAATTGTTATTATCATCACCATCATGGTCTAGTACCAGTATAAGATAAAGTAAAGGGTAAGGGAGGATCTTCAAAATAAAATTCTTGTTACATTTCTTCTACCTTCAACCTCCCCCACAAATCTGCCTCCAATCCATCAAGCAGTTAGTTACATGTCAAAAACAACACCTACACACTATCCATTTTCCAAACAAAGATTAGCTCTGCAACCTGCTGGCATCTGGTTCTTCCAAACATAAACTGCCTCTCTTACCTGGAATTGAACCTGCTTACTTTTTACCAAACAGCCCAATTGTATTATATATGGACATAGAAATCTGGCATTTCTCAAGTTTGAGGATGTTGCCTGGGCATTGCCTTAGAACCCATTGCCCTACTCACTCCTTCTCTTACTCCTTTTCATTCCTCATGCAAGAGTACATTTGCATTAGCTCAGTACCTCAAGGAATAACCCAGGAGACCCAACTCTGACTCGATCAAGTAGCACGCACGCCTTCTGGAAAATCAAGACTCGCTGATTCCCTGTCCCCATTCAGCCCAACAGACTTCACAACCATCCTCAGTCCTCCCTCACTGCAATTGCTTGACTTCTTGGAGCATGACTGTGTGTGACATCTGGGGAGTCTTTGCGATTCCTTGGCTCATCTCCTGGGTTATCAGGAACCACACAGAATATCCCAGATGTTCATGTAAGAAACAGCTTTGCATTTCCCCCTGAGTTGCCTGCCTAATAGGTTCAGTCTTTACCAACTCTCTATTTTCATAGCCTTCTATTTCACAAGCTCCTTTTAAAAGACTTGCCTTTATTGCCTTTGGAAAACCGGATACCATCATTTTAAAAACCTGCCAGTCAAAATTGGGGTCTATTGCTTTCCTTCTTATCCTTTCTATCATACACTTCTATGCATTATTGTAATCAGACCCGCAGAAGGCAACCACATCATTGTCCATTGTTGAACTTTTCCATTTGTGAGTAATAAAGAAACCGCATGAAACAGCAGCTAGGCGAAATTTAAGTATTTCATCATAAACAGTCTCAGGGTAATTAGAATGGATTAAATTACAAGAGAAAACGCATTTAGTTAATCTTTCCTCTAATTAAAAAAGTATCCCTAGTTTTAAGTAAAGCGTTTGTTTTTAAAAACACATTTCCATTGTAATCAGTAAGGGAGAGGCCTCTTTGGTCCTCAATGATAAGACGAAACATCTGCAAACTGATGAAAAGCTACCAGCCAGTGTTAGTATTGTTGTTATTATTGTTATTATTACCAAGGTCTGTAAGGAGTGAGTCTAGTATTTTCCTACGGCTGTCACCAAGAGATTCTCCACATGTAACTTCATTCTGCGGTTCAGGGTGGCATTACTTTCTTTCTGTTGCTAGATCACTGGAGATGCGGGTGATTCCCTTTGGCCAACAAGCATCAAGTAAGAAGGTTATTTCAGCAGAGGTTTACATACTTTTCCAAGTGAGTTGGGATAAGAGCCAAAATGAGACTCATAGGTAACATAAGACATTTTCAAGCTAGAACAGAAACACATTTCAGGAGATTTATCCTAAGACAGACAGAACCCTGATCACTCTAAGCCTACAAGCCTGTCTCACAAATAAGGAAACATTTAACTCACCGGTGGCCTATCCCACCTGCAAAACTTGCTCTCCCCTCCCACCCCAAGGGTTTCTAGATGTTTCCATGGGTGTCTCCCATGCTCATGTTTATTCTTCAAGCTCGGTCCCTTTGTTGAAATGTACTGCCTGTAAAATCCACTTATGGGGCCTCGTGCAGCCCTTCCCCTGTAACCAGGGTCCCTTGCCAGGGGTGTGGTCTCTAGTGCCAGCCAGCACGGTCAGCACCCACTCCTGAAGTCTGGCTGTGTTTGCACAGTGGAGGCACATACACACTTCCCCACCTGATGAACTGGTCCAAGTTCCTGTGAGAAAACCATTCTTCGTTTTTCACCAGTAGTGTCTCTGCTATATATCAAGGTGTCGTCCCAGGCCTGGGCTGTGGAACAGACACCACGGAGTCCCTCTGTGTCCCCTCACCACTCCTCACCCTCCAGCACAATCCCTCCACCCTGGGGAGTGGAGGATGCTCAGAGGTTTTCCAAGCCCAAACGGTCTTTGAATCCCAGTTTAGACTCAGTCAGGAGCTCTACCATTTAGACAAGCAGCTCTTTAAGAAAATTCCTTTTCTCCTCATTCAGGTGAAAGGTTGCCTTCATTTTCAGCCAGCTCAACTGCAAATACAAGAGACCCTGTGATCTCCCTCCTTCATAATAGTCGAGTCACAGTCGGAATAGAGAGGGAACTGCTTGCATATCCCCTGGACTCCAGGTTCTAAGCCGTTTCTGGCACGGCTCTTTGAGGCTGCTCCTCTAATCTTGCCTGAGACCCAGCACCACACAGCACAAACTGAACATCACAAAAACTACATCCTGCAAGACCCCAGAGAAAAGAAGGGTTAACCAATGGGCTAGAGACAGAGAGCCCCACATAATTGCTGTCCAGGAGGAATTAAAAGAGCAGAGAATCCTGGGCTACAGATTCCAAGTTTAGCAGCGCCTGGTCAAATTAGCAATGAAGTTGGTTAGAGCTTGGCCCAGACGGGTCATCTGTCTAAAGCTGTAAGCAGAGTGACGGGCTCTGATAAGTGTGAATTGCATTTCTTTATATCAAAAATTAGACTTTAACTTCAAGAGGGATTGCCAGACAGCCCTGTCTAGGTGGCTAGAAAAAAAATGCCGGGGGGCGGGGAGCCCCAAAGATTATGAAATAACCTTTTAAAATAACCTTTATAAAATCGCAAGCACAGAGGAAATGTTTGTACCTGATTCTGTTCCAACAAGTTAGCAGGCTGTCGATCACCAGCCACTGTTACTGTACCCAGACACATGCTCTCAAATGACATGAAACTCAAAGTGTAGCTGCTGCTTTGCAGAGAGCCTCCCTGTAACAGGGCAATGAGATTGTTTCTCTATGTGAGTGTGCGAGCCCAGGAAGCTGGAATGTCACTGATGATTGCAATTCCCATGATGAGAGATTAGAGATAACGGAGGCACTGTGACAAAACTCGGTTTTTTCCATTAATCCAGGGAATGCAGGCAAGTCAGCTTGGGTCCCTTAAGCATGTTGCTATCAACTTCTCACTATACTTTGAATATAAACTGATTTAACTTCTTATTTCTGTTTAATGGGGCCAAGAAAGATCTGTATCCATTCCCTTATACACCTGCTCTCCGGGGGTCTAAAGCAGGAAATGTTATCATATCCTAGAGAAGCCTTGCTCAGAAAACAGTCTACCCAGAATTAAACAGTTTGAAGTGCATAATACACATAAAAGCCCGCTGCAAACTCTGGATTATCTCCCGCATTATGTTTATAGGATATAACATATTTCTTTTTTTTTTTTTTTTTTTTTTTGATGCAGTTCCGCCGGGGCCGGGTTTGAACCCCCCACCCGCGGTTTATGGGGCCGGCACCCCACTTGCTGAGCCACAAGCGCCGCCCAATGCCTGGCCATTTTTTGGTTGCAGCTGTCATTGTTGTTTGGTGGGCCCCGGGGGCTGGATTCGAACCCGCCAGCTCAGGTGTACGTGGCTGGCGCCTTAGCCCGTTGAGCCACAGGCACCGAGCCA
>CAUYRH010051332.1:0-16917 GCA_963574655.1 Perodicticus potto
TGCCTCCGCCTCCCAAGTAGCTGGGACTACAGGCGCCCACCACAACGCCCGGCCATTTTTTGGTTGCAGCCGTCATTGTTGTTTGGCGGGCCTGGGCTGGATTCGAACCCGCCAGCTCAGGTGTACGTGGCTGGCGCCTTAGCCCGTTGAGCCACAGGCACCGAGCCAAGTCCCCGGGTTTTTTCATGTTGGCCTCCTTTCTGTGTGTTCCACAACCTTTTTTGGCTGAGAAATCAAGTGTATAATCCAGAACTTGCTTATTGCCTTGGAGTCTGACATGCTCTATTATCTCAAAACTCTGACATGTTTTCTTAATACCTTCACATTCTAAAATGCACATCTTAATTGCCACCATTTTCTGCACCCTTATGTGTCCCGTAATCACTTTCAGTTATTTAATTCTCACAATGATAGTAGATACTATTCTTACTCCCAAATTGTAGAAGAGGAAATATAGGCTTAGAAAGGTTGCATTTTCCCAAGGTCATGCCTTTTCTAATTCCAAAGTTTGCTCTACCCTGCACTAAATCTATCATCTTCTACTATCATGCTTTCACTTTAGTAATTTCCTGGACAGGTGCTTGCAGTGGCTCATGCCTGAAATCCTAGCACTCTGGGAGGCCAAGACAAGAGGTTCCCTTGATCTCAGGAGTTCCAGACCAGCCTGAGCAACAGCAAGACCCTATCTCTACTAAAAAATAGAAAATTAGTTGAGCAGGTGGCCGGTGCCTGTAGTCCCAGCTACCTGGTATGGTGAAGCAGGAGGATTGCTTGAGCCTAGGAATTTGTGGTTGCCGTGAGCTATGATAACGCTACAGCACTCTACCCAGGGTGATAGAGGCTCTGTCTCAAAAAAAAGAAAAAAAAAAAAAGCAAGAAAGAAACACTAGTAATTTCCTAACTCATATAGCCAAGTACAGATTTATAAATATTCAATTTTTGAGAATTATTGAGAAAGGAAATAGAATGAAGGATGGTAAAGAATCAAATAGATAATAAAATTTGGAGTGATTATAATGTATTAAAGAAAAGTTAAAAAATTGTGACATGCATTTCCTTACTACATAACTGATGTGATAGTTCAATTGATGAACAAATATTAAGTACTTTAGAGGTGCTCTGTGTTAGGACTGTAGAAATTACAGAGATAAGGAACAGTCTTTTTCCTTGAGATGGCAAATTAAAGACAAGATAGGAACCTGTAATTGTCTAGCATGACAGTGAATAGAGTTTAGTGCTACACTGGTAAGGCCTTTATGTTTTGTCAAAGCCCAATGGGTAGCATAAACCAGGGCAATGAAGAAAGGACTTATGGAGGAGATCTGTCTGGAGTGAAGTCCATTTGGATGAATGGAAATTGAATCTCTAGAAAAGATAGAGCAGAGCTGGGAAACTGGCGTAAGGGTCACTAGGAAGTTAGAATTTCCCCAGCTGAATTGCCAGCCTGGTTTTCTTGCTGAGTGAAAGTCCCTTGTCCGTGGACAGAGAAAGTGTAGTCTTTGTCTGAATTCTAAAGAAACACTGTCCAAGCCAAGCTTAGCGCTATCAATGTCCTGAGTGACCTATATCTGGAGGAGTGAAATCAATCAGATGCAGCGGGTTGTTTTCACAACTGATAGCTTCCTGCCTCAGACATTCATGGCTTCTTTTAAGGTTGCTGGAGCACACTTGGCTTAATATTTGAACCTAGAGAAGTTGAAAGCCAAGTACTTATTTAAATATTGATCAAGTTCAGGGCTTGGGAGAAGGCAAGAAAACAACTAGCATGATTATATGTCCTCCTGGGCGAGAGTTTCTCAATTACTAGTTTTCCAGTTCGTTTCTTTTTAGTGGAGAAGGGGGTTGGGAGTAGTTTCTTACAGTATTTGTTCTTCTTCCCACATTTTTTTTTCTATCTACATACCTGAAAATTAATGGAAAAAAGAAGGAAAATAGAAAGAAAAGTAGATTCAACATTAGTGATATGAAAAAGGGTAATAACAACAACATATCAACAATTTTGCTCACCAGAATTTGGAAACCATTTTTTGTCTGGTGTGTTAACTCGACTAATTTCCAGCAGATATTTTATTTATTTGAGTTATTTTTTACTTTTTTTAGAGACAGGTTCTTGCTGTCACCAAGGCTAGAGTGTGGTGATTCAATCACAGCTCACTGCAAACTAACTCCTGGACTCAAGGGAACCTCCTCAGCCTCCCAAGTAAATGGGACCACAGGCATCTACCACCATGTTCAGCAAATTTTTCTTTTTCAGAGATTGGGTCTTGCTATGTTGTCCAGTCTAGTCTCAAACTCCTGGGCTCAAGTGATCCTCCCTCCTCAGCCTCCCAAAGTCCTGGGATTATAGCCTTTAGCAGATATTTTAGGATTGGCATATTATTTACTTTTGAAAATAATATTGCTTTTGTTTTTAATCTGGCATACCTTTATATCCTGGCAATAGACAGCAATTTATTTTTCCTCATGGCAGTGCCTGAGGCCAGGCTTGGGTAGGTGGGGAAGAACCAGCTGGGCCCCAGGTCAGTGCCTATGTTGGGGTCCCTTTATCAAGGCCAATGGCGACCTTTGCCTTGAAACAAGGCTAAGGACTCCAGACTCAGAATGTTCTTTTCTTGCTAACCTTAGTTTTTTTCCTTCAGAATCCGTATCAGTAAAGTTGGCAGGGTACGGCAGGGTCTGGGTCAGTAAGGTTGGCCGGGGTAGCAGGGACTGTTAGGGAGACGTAAAAGGCCAAGGCACTGGAGAAGTGATGGTGGCAGCCAGGGAGGGATGCTCCTTTCTGGCTTGGTGGAGGTGGTGGTTAGCTTCTTTGAGCCACACCGTTTTTGATTCTGTGGGTAGCCCGTCTTCCCAGGAAAAGGAAAGCAGAGACTCAAGGTGATTACAAAAATGTCAGATGGCAGTTTTCTCTCTCAAGCTGCGATGTTTGAGGAAGACCGGCCTGCTGGAGAGGATTCTGCAGCTGGGAGCTGTGGTCAGTGCTAAGTGGAAAAGTGCTCGGGAGGAGAAGGACGTTCCCTTCACATTAGTGTTCAGTATAAAAGTGCTTGTGGTTTTCATGAGTTTGGGAACTATGATGACTTTAGCTACTTGCACGCATAAATGCAAAGCTCTGGTCCAGAGGAGCACGAGCCTCATCAAATAAGAGGGTGTCTGCTGGGTTTTAAATAATACTTCCTACTGTGATAGACCTGGGCCCTATCATGTCACGTGTGTGGTGGGCTTTAGCTAGGACACTGAGCCTCCTTCGGACACGGCACAACAAATTTCGCGAGAGGATAGGCCAGCTCCTTCCCCGGGAGGCGCCGGGGCATGGGGTACCCAGGGCGCAGCCTGGCCCTCCTGCGGCCCGGCAGGTCCACGCCAGCCTCCGCGCGTCTCGCAGCTGGGTGTCCGGGTAGGGAGCCCAGGCGACCGCGGCGGGAGGGGCTGGCGGAGACCGCACAGCCGGGGCAGCTTCAGGTTTCCTCCTGGAGCCGGTTGTCGGGCGCGGCCGCCGGGCCTCGCCCTGTGATGCGGCCGCTGCGAGTCGGGCCGGGCGGTGGGCAGCCGGGAGGCGCGAGCGGGACGGGGCGGCACCAGCGGCGGCCGCAGCCAGCCGGGCCCGGGAGCGCGGCCGCGGCTCCGCCCCTCCGCCCCTCCGCCCCTCCGCCCGCGGGGCCGCCGCCAGGCGCTGGCATCTCCCGGGAGAGCCTTCCGGGCTCCGGTGGCGGCTGGCCGGGCGCGGAGGGGCAGCGCCTCGCCTGGGCTCTGGAGGCTGCGGGGCCACAGCTCCAGGTAATGCTTTTGGAGGTTACGTCCTCCGCGTTTTCCCGAAGCCCCGGGCGGAAAAGTTTGTCCACCTGAGTTCGCATCTGCGGGGGCGCTTTCTCCAGGGGCCCCGGGGGTGCGGGGGTCAGGAGACGGGGGAAAGGGGAGCTGCTGCGCGCTCGGCGGGGAGAGGAATGGGCGCCGCCTCCCGGTCTCTCGGGAACGGCGACAAGCGGAGAGGGCTGCGGTGCCCGGCGCGGTGGCAGCAGCTGCGGAGCGCGGGGTCCTCGGGCGGCGCGGCCGGGAGCGCACTGAGAAGGCGGCGGCGCCCTGCTCGCCCCCGCCCGCTGCGCTCCGGGGACGGGGGATGGGCGGGTGAAGCCGGGCCAGTGTCCTTGGGGAGCCCAGGAAAAAATGGCAATTCCCCCGGCGAGAAGGGACAGCCTCGAGACTGAGGTGCCCCATTCCTGTCCATGCTTCTGTTCCAGGGTTGAGAATGCTTGACAGGACCAGGATCCTAGAGCACAGACCAAGTTCAAGCTCGGGACACACGCACTAACATTTATTTTGTGTGGAAACACTTGCTGTGTTTTGAAAGGCATTTGTAGTTTCTTGGCTTTGAAAGGTGGTCGGAATTCTTTGGGACTCCTTAGGCTTAACGTATGGATTTGTTTCCCCCTTGAATATTTGGGTTGTGTCGGTGGTACCCTAACCTTTCGCTCTGTGATTCCCAAGGGTTGTAATGACAGACCCCAAGAACGCAATCTCGCCTGTCCAGGGCTGTCCGGAGACCGGGGCTCAGGCCGCCCTGGAAACCCGGCTCTGGTTTCCCAGACACCTCTTAGGTTTCCAAGAGAGAATCCATCTTTAGGAGCCCTTACTGGTCACAGCTGGGTGGGTCGAGGTATGGCGGCAACATCTGTGTTTGCACAACTTCAACCTCTCTGACCCTGGCCTGGGTCTCCACGAATGTCCCCAGACCTGGACTCGGGGGGGTTTACCCCGGACCCACACCAACGTGGAGGTCCCTGGGGCCCCTGGTTTTCTGAAAGCTTGTCATCCTGTGTTGCTAGGCTCCGAAGCTGCCAGGGTAAAAGCAAAGTCCTGTTTTCACAGTAAAAACAAACCAAAGACCTGCCTTTGTTGGGTTTAGTGGCATCAGCTTTATACAGGACAATCCAAGCAGAGTGATAACTTCACCTGGAAAGATTGCTCTATGTCTGACCTGGGTTTTTATACACCTGTTCTTAAAGCACTTTAGGAATTTGCCTAATCTTTATTAATGGCCAAAGTGACCCTTTTGGAGAATTTGGAGAAAAAGAGATGAATACTGTAAAAGCCTCTGGAATTTTTAATACAATATAGTATTTCAATGTAATTGTTGTGCTGATTAACTTTGATCAAATAGGAATTTGTATCAGACCTTGTGTTTAATGGTTAGGGAAACTGAGGCAGAGAGCTAGCTGTTGAATATATGACTCAGAGGAGTGTCCTGGCTAATGGGAGAATGGTGAAACTGTGTGTGTGCTGCTTTTGACTGTTTTCTTCCTTATCAAAAACCATACAATCTGGCCAAGAACAGGTTATGTAACAGGTGTGTCATTAGCCTTTCCTCTGAAGTACTCATCTGTCCTTTAAGCAGTTTAGAGGCACCTTTACACTTAAAGGTGAAGAAGAGAATAGTAGCTGGTAACTAAGGTACTATGAAATTTCATCAGGGGCCCTACTTGGGTTTCATATTAAAAAAAGAAAAAGAAATCATTTGAGTACTACAGAAGAGTTTGGAATGTTTTCTTGTGTTCTTATAAGAAACTACTCTTGTGGGGTGACGCCTGTGGCTCAAGGAGTACGATCTCATATACTGAAGGTGGTGGGTTCAAACTACTCTTGTGGCTAAAACTTACATACTTAAATGGGACAGGTATTTCAGGTGAGCTCTTTTATAAATAGTTTGCTGCCTGAGAAAAGGAAATGTGTTCTAAGTGGTTATTGAAACAAATAGTGGGATATACTATTACTTTTATATTAAACATTCTGACAAAATGGGTCCCTATTATGTTGGTACTTAATCTCTAATTTCAAGTCTTGCTAGAGTTTATGGCCAGGTTTAGACTCCTAAGAACGAATGAGTCGTGATATAGATGTTGGAAATTCTTTATTACTAGGACATGGCTGGGATGGTACTAAATAGAGCCTAAATTACTCTCAAAACTCCCAGGCTAACTATAATTTTATTAAGTTTTAGTTTACTGATCAGATATGACAGATCTGGTTTATGTAGGTTTTATCTAATTGCATTTGTATTTATGTTGCTTTTAGTGGAGCAGAGTAGCTGCAAGATTTTTTCCACCGTGACCTTAAATAAGATTTGTGAAGAAGAGTGGGTCAAGCTGGGCAACTCCTGCTGAGGGTGCTAAATTGAAAACAGTGTCACCTTTGAACTGCACCAAATTCGGCGACTTTTGCCATGCTAGGGTTGTACGGTAAATATTATGCCATCCTGTTGGGCCTGAATCCAGATTTTTCTTAGGCAAAACTGGACTTAAGAGGTGTTTTTCTTGCTTGAGCATTTTGCCTTGACTGGATGGCTTGCTGTGATTTTGTCCCAGTTTTTATAATGCTCAGTTCTCTTGTGAAAAGCTTAAGGCAGCATCAGTCTGCTGTTTTGGCATTTTGACGGTCTCTATCCTACACCTCTCTTTCTGTGCACATGTTCTTCATTTACATCCAATCCACAAATATTTGTGGAGAGCCTATGTGTCCAGCTCTGTTCTTTGCTTTATTTCTCTTGGGTTGTGGATTTCAAGTCTAAAGTGACATGGTTGCAACTTTAGAGATTTTAGTATCTGTTGCATTTTCAGAGTGGACTTTTGCACGCTCCACATTAAGACATTTGGCTGGAAAAATATGTCATGTAACTTTATGTGATAGTGTATCTGTATAATTGACTTCAATTTTTCCCTTGAAATTTGATCTCAGGCACAATCGTAATTTGCTTATTTGTACTGTTATTGCTCCTGGACTTCTTCTCCTAGATAAGAAAGGTAATGAGATTTGACATCCTTTTAAACAAGGAAAAGCAACAGAAGTATATAATTAAATAGTGGGCATTTGTTCCAGTGATGTTGATTCTGAACGCTTCCATCAAAAATGTATTTTAATCTTCATAGGTGCTCTTCTCTTATTTAATTTTTCCTCAATTATTAATATTTCAAGGATTGATTTCTATAGAAATTTAACATAAATGTGTACTGTTAAGAACAGAGGAAAATGTCTCTAAGTTAGAGCAGCACAGACAGAGATCAGCAATGGTACCTTTGCTTTCCATAGTGGGTCCAGAAGAGACCCTGGCATGCAAATAACATTTTGCCTTTTTCAAGTGCTAAGCTTTGTTTGACTACTGTGCATGTGATCACTCTGCTTTTTTACAAATATGTGGTTAAAATGCTAATATGCTTCAAATATGTACATAGACAGTCTCTTAATAAACAGATGATCAAGAGATATATTGCATATATTAATGACATTTGTGGGTTAGTTCTTAAATTCATAATGGAACACTGGTGACCAGACCCTTTGTGCTTAAGGCTTACTCCTTTTCTTTCATCATTTTATAATTTAAAGAAATTGTATTTCATAAACTCTAACAAAGTAGTGGACGTTGGAGCCAGACTGTCTGGGTTAGACACCCCTGACCTTGTCCTGGCTGTGTGACCTCTCTATCCCGGGTTTGCTCTTTGTAAAGTGGGGATAATAACAGTAACCTGCTTTGTCAGATTGTTGTGAAGATTCAGTGATTTAATTTGCTGAGAGCCCGCCTAGTCGTGCCTGGCAGTGAGTAAGTGCCTGAAAATGTTGGTAGTTAACTTCTATAGCAAATGGAAAAATAAGTATTTATAACGTGGAAGTGGTAGCAGGTCTTCCAACTTTCAGAAGGCAGTGAGATGTCGGTGTGACCTGGGTGGAAATCACCCTAGGCTGTGAGTAGGAGGCAGGGATGGAGTCCCCTGTGATTTCCCAGGTATGTGGCCTTGGGTGAGTATGAACCCTTTCTGGCTTCAATTTCCCTCTCTAGTAAGACTAAGGATTAGACTTGGTCATCTCTACGAACCTTGCAGGTCTCACATTCTATGTGGTCATGAGATTTGAAAGAGAGGAGGGCATTTGTCCACGTGCCTTTCTTGTCTTGGTCAACACTGCCAGGGATGAACCGTCCACGAGGTCAGTCTTGTGTCTGCGGCAGACGTGTGAATAGCTGATGAGCTGTCACTCTTACTACCTATCTCTCCTTGATTGCCAGACATCACCAGGTTGAAATGATTTAGGGTTATCTCTCTGGGCTTGGCCTGGAGAGATTTCGGACATGAAAGTTTAGATCCCTTATGTGTGGGTTATATGGTGACCCTGGTCCTTTTCTTCTAAAGAGCCTCTATGTGGAAGAGGAGTGAATGGTGTAACTCTGGAAAGAAGAAAGTATAAATGGGCTGATTATTTCTTAATTTCATGCTAAAAATCATTTCCACGGGGCAAAGAAATTTTATTAAGGACTTCTAAGTATGGTGAAGATCAAATGGTTTTCACTGGGCTAGATGGTTTAGGCAAAAATCCTTCTGGGGCAAATTTCTGTCTTTCCCCCTATTGATCTTGTTTGTTTTCCATGCATTGTCACCTAGTTCATCGTCAACTGTTTTCCTCCTTTTCTTTTTTTTGAGACAGAGTCTTACTTTGTCACCCTTGGTAGGGTGCTGTGGTGTCATAGCTCACAGCAGCCTCAAACTCTTGGGCTTAAGTGATTCTCTTGCCTCAGCTTCTGGAGTAGCTGGAACTACAGGTGCCCGTCACAACGCCCAGCTATTTTTAGAGACAGGGTCTTGCTCTTGCTTAGGCTGGTCTAGAACTCCAGAGCTCAGGCAATCCACCTGCCTCAGCCTCCCGAGGTGCTAGAATTCTCCTTTTCTTGCTTCACTAGCCTCCTGGTATGAACAAGTGTTAGAATTTCAGAAGTAGGAAGCATTCAGTGATTCATGAAACTATTGGTTATTTACTTGAGTCTCTAACCCAGGATTTCAAGCCTCATTCACTGGAACCACCTGGGTTTAGAATGTCTCAGGTGGAGCTGGCATCATTTCCTTTCTTTTTTTATTTTGAGACAGAGTATTATTATGTCGCCCTCGGTAGAGTGCTGTGGCGTCACAGCTCACAGCAACCTCAAACTCTTGGGCTTTAGCGATTCTCTTGCCTCAGCCTCCCAAGTAGCTGGGACTACAGGCGCCTGCCACAATGCCGGGCTACTTTTTTGTTGTAGTTGTCATTGTTGTTTAGCAGGCCCGGGCCAGGTAGCAACCTGCCAGCCCCAGTGTATGTGGCTGGTGCCCTAACCACTGAGCTATGGACTCTGAGCTGGCATCATTTTCTAAAGAGCTAGTTCTAAAATATAGGTGGCTAGGGCTAATAACCGCCTGTGGAACATTTTTAACTTCTTTGACTTTGTGGTAGGCCCTTTCCTCCCTAGTTAAGCTCTATTGCAGTGTTCAGAGCCCAGCTCCAGCCACTTTCTGAAGCCTTCGACAGCTTAGTAGCAACTGAGCAGCTTCTCCTTCTGAAATTTTCTCACCCCATTTCTGGTACTTTTTGGAAAGCTTAGTTTTGTTTGTTTGTTTGTTTTTGAGACAGTATCTCACTGTGTCACCGTGGGTTGAGTGCAGTGGTATCATAGCTTACAGCAACCTCAAACTCCTGGGCTCAAGTGATCCTCAGGCCTTAGTTTCCTGACTAGCTGAGACTACAGGCACCTACCACCATGCCCTGCTAGTGTTTATATTTTTAGTAGATTTGGGGTCTTGCTCTTGCTCAGGTTGGTCTCGAACTTGTGACCTCAAGCAGTCTACCTACCTTGGCCTCCCAGAGTGTTAGGATTACAGGTGTGAGCCACCATGCCCAGCCGAAAACTTTAGGTCTTTAAAAACAATTCTGTCTTATCCTAACTTGGTTCTACTACTTTAAAGACATCCTGAACAATTTCTGCCCCTTCGATTTTTGGAAGTTGATTACATATCCTGTCTTCAAGCCTTTTTAAATTGAGGTTGGAAGAGAAAAATCTGTTTCTTCTGCCCTTGTCTGTGATGTGATTTTGAATCCTTTCACCACTCTAAATACTAAACATGTTCCAATTTGCTGTTTTCTTCTTAAAGGGTAGTCTTCCAGGTATCTGACAGAGTGGAACGAGCTGTGAGGTAGTGCTGAGAGCCCCTGTGTTCTAGGGAAGGAGTGAGGCTTGGAGAAGCTCACAGCTCTGTGACTTCTAGCTTGTCCTGGATAAGTCTAAATGTTCAGCCTTAGTTTTTTTTTATCTATTTCTCTCACAGGTTGTTTTGAGAACTCCACATAGTCCATGTATAGCACTTAGCACAGAACCTAAGATAGAATAATTGTTCCATACACCACAGGTTTGAAATTGCGGTCCTTCTAAATAGCACTATTGATGCTCCAGGTTCACTGTCATCTCCAAATAACAGTTTCTTTCTACACGTGTTGCCGTTGAGTCACATCTTCTGGGTCATGGACTTGTGCAATGTCGTTTTATTCCCACAAGGAGAACTTAATGTTGATCTCTCTTAGTTTTCTGTATTTAACCATCTGTTCTATTCTTTCAGAGTGTTTAAAATTTATCATATTCATTACCCCTTTAACTTACAAGTTATCCATAAGTTTGGTGCACATTTCTTTAAAGTGGAAGGAAATCTGGGGCGGAACAATTGGGTGTGTCTACACAAACTTTACTTGAGATAGATGTTTATCAATTTCAGGAGAGTTGTTCACTCAATGCTACTTATTTATACAGCATCTGATCCTTTTTTTTTTCTTCTAAGAAATAGAGTCTTCTGTCATCCAGACTGGTATGTAGTGCTGTGATCATATCTCACTGTAACTTTAAATTCCTGGGCTCAAGTGATCTTCCTATTTCAGCTTCCCAGGAAGCTGAGACTAAAGGCACCTACCATCATGTCCAGCTAATTTTTTTTTTAAATTTTTTATAGAGATGGGGTCTTGCTATCTTGCCAGGCTGGTCTTGAACTCCTGGTGTCAAATGATCCTCCCAATGCAGCCTCACAAAATGCTGGGATTACGGCTGTAAGCCATCATGCCTGGCCCAGCCTCTGATTCTTAATCCTCCATCTCATCATAAGAATGTACACTATATGTATTATATCTCTTTATCTCCCAGTCAAATCACCACATAATGAAGAGGGGTTATTCTCATGTGACTTATCTTGAGAACTCACACTGGCTCAGAGAAGCCACTGCTGCTTCTTCAAGGTACTGGCCCTTCTAGAGCAGATGTTCTAGAATCTTACCTAAGATTGACATGCAACACTTTCTGTCTGTAATCTGTACAATTTGTCTTTTTGAAAACTAAAAATTCTAATGACATGTGCCTGTCTCCTGTGTTGAATCCATCTCATTCTCCACAGGTCCTGATGGATTGTGGTTAGGAAATCTCATTGGATTATTTCCTAGCCTGGCATGTCCAGCAGCCTGGAATTTATCCAGACAGCTTGCTGCTCCCTTACAATTGATTTTCCCACTTAGAGATGTTCTTTCTCTGTTCCGTAACTGGAAGATCATTCTCTCCTAAGAGGAGACAAAATTCAAGCAGACGTAGAGGGGTTCTCCTCACTTCTTTACCCATCTTCTATACTCTATCATCAGCCCCAAACAGACCTGTGGACTTCCCTATTCCTTCCTTAACATTTTGGCTTAAAAAATAAGTTGAAATAAAAATCTTATTATCCTTAGTTTTTTTTTTTGAAACCTCAGGTTATTTGTGTTAGTCTGTCTTATACAATTTTTTTTTTTTTTTTTTTTTGTGGTTTTTGGCTGGGGCTGGGTTTGAACCTGCCACCTCTGGCTTATGGGGCTGGCACCCTATTCCTTTGAGCCACAGGCACCTCCCTGTCTTATACAATTCTTAAGAGTAGGATGCTCTCATATTTGTTCTTGAAAAGGAACAGAGGGCAGGTAAAAACAAAGCCATTTTTATCATTCATTTGAGTGGAAAACAGCACACCTGGGAATCCCGAGACCTGGCTTTCATCTCGAGCTCGTTGTAAGTACCAATCCCTTTATATCTCTGTAGAATCAATATCCTTTCCAAATGGGAGGTCTTTGGTCATTTCTATGAACTGTGATGATTTCTTTAGTGACTTCATTGATTGTTAATAAAGTTTGGTGGAGGTAGAATTTGGACAGGGTAGTGTGGTGGAGGAATTAAGGTCTAGGCTTATTCTATGGAAGAATATAATGTCTCCCTATTATCGAAAGCCACTGTTATGTAGAAGAAGTAGCTTATCTAACTTAAGTTTTGTGTTGCCAACTTTGCAACTTGTCAAAAGATCTTAGGGATGGATTTCTGGAAGTTGATTTTATTACAGCCCCTAGAAACTTGGCCGGTTTCCTGCTGGTCACTCCCTATACTTGGAGATAAAGAACAATGTACAAAACCTATTACCGGTGCCTTAATAAGTTTTTAACTGATGGTTCTTAAGGGGAGTAAAATAGAAGATTTCTCTTAAGTTGTATTTTTCTTGTCATTACTATGTTACCATATAAGATACATGTATTATTGTTTCTTCTCCCATTTGATCACCAGAAATATTGATAGTATGTTTATTGACAATAAAACAGTGTCAAACAACTCTTGATGTTCAGTTAGAAAGGGTCCAGTTTGGACAGAAATTTGTTTATTATGAGACATAGGTCTCGTATCCTTTGATTTTTAGCATTCTTATAAAAATGTTTAAAATCTTGTGTAACAAGGTACTTAAGATTTCACCTATATCTATCTTACGTTGTTTTATTGTAAGATTATCTTCTAGATTATTTTCTTCATATCTACAGCGAGCCCCGAATTAACTTTTCACTTTGCTTACTTTTTTCAATGACAGAGCTAAAGCTAGGGAAAGCTCAACTTTACCATGAAGCGTTTAAGGAGAAGCTCATCTTCAATAGGAATGCTAAGTGTACTTTGGATATTGGCTTATCAGAAAGAATTTTTTTATATTAAAATAAAGAGTAATGTATTTTTTTCCTTTCACATTCATGGTAGGAAGCTTCATCTCCGTTGGTTGTTATTATGCCCCTGTAGACAGATAGGAGCAGAAATTAGTAGAGGTAGAGGGGATGCCTGGATTTTTTTTCTTTTTGTAGAGACAGAGCCTCACTTTATTGCCCTTGGTGGAGTGCTGTGGCGTCACAGCTCACAGCAACCTCCAACTCCTGAGCTTAGGCAATTCTCTCGCCTCAACCTCCTGACTAGCTGGGACTACAGGCACCCGCTACAACACCCGGCTATTTTTTTGTTGCAGTTTGGCCAGGGCCGGGTTTGAACCCGCCACCCTTGGTATATGGGGCCGGCAGATGCCTGGATTTTAATGAACTTAAAAGAAGCCTTTTTAGCATGAGTTGTGCTCAATTGCTAGAAACTTGTGCTGTTCATTGTGGTAGAACAGTGGAGCGCATGGAAGAGGAAGGTTTCACAAAGATCCTATCCTCGGTCTGCGTGTAGCAGAGGTTGGAGTGGAGTGGAATTTGGGTTGAAATCTTAGCATTGCCACTGAACTATTGGGTGGGTTCCACCGCCTCCGTGAGCCATGGTGATTTCATCTGATACCCAGGGAGTCAGGGCAGCCCACCTCCACAGGGCGTTCCTTCCCTCAATGACTGTGTTTTTATGGAGGTGAGGATGGGGTCTTAAGCCTTTCCTGCTCCCTGAGTGCTTTCAGACACTGACTTGACTGACGGCATCTAGACAGATTGTTCAGGGGGTTGGGCTTGAGGATGGTACTTCCCTGTTGCATCTTTGCAGGGGGAAGGATTGCAGAGGCTTTGCGATCACCCTGTCGTGGCAGCTCATGTTATTGTTGTCAGAATACCTCATGAGCAGTGAGGTGGAATCAGCCAGGAATAATCTAGTAATTATTCTTAATTGAATTCGAGGGTGACTGGAAATGTGTATTAATTTCATGTTAGCAGCTGGAACTTAATGAACCTAACTCTATTTAGGCTGGGTGGACAAAAACACACCTGAAATGTATGGCATTTATGACAAATGCCAATTTTCAGCTAAAATAAGAGCATTTATAATGGTTCATTCCCTTCCTCCCTCCCTTCTTCCCTCTCTTTCCCTGTCTCCTCCATGCTCTCAAGAAATTTAATGATTTTCCTTCTGTTTGATCTCACCATTTTTTTCCTATAAAGTATAGCAGATCTCTAAACTCTTTAGTATTTCGTATAGCTTCTGACTAGTAATATTAAAGAAAACATGTTTGTGTTTATTAGAAGGTGATTTTTTTTTTTTTGCAGTTTTTGGCCGGGGCTGGGTTTGAACCCACCACCTCCGGCATATGGAGCCGGCGCTCTACTCCTTTGAGCCACAGGTGCTGCCCCAGAAGGTGATATTTTAAGGCAAGATATCCTTCCACCTCTCACAGAGCTTTAGGGTAAAGATACTGTTTCATATTAGTGATTTGGTCTTTTGGCATTATTTTATTTGGGATTTTACTTGCTGTGTATAGGAGTTCTAACCCTGTTATCATCCAGGAGTTCTTTGCAAAGCTTTTCTACTCCAGGGAGTTTTAGGAGTTCTATTTGATTTTTGAGCCTCCATTGAGTTGATTATGAGGCAGACAGATGTGGATGTTTAGAGGTTCAGAGATAAGAGGCTTAGAAGTAGCTCTTGAGGAGCTTTCAGGGCTACCAAATCAACCACCATGAAATCCAATAAATATATTATTGAAGATGGTGTGGGCCAGGGCACTCTTAGGAGCCTGATCCAAGGCATTTTTCTGGAGGCCCTGCCTGGTATAACAAGGATTGTAGTATTGTTTAGGTTTATTTTTTCCTGTTATGATGTTCTAAATGTGATCTATATTGTAAATGTATATCTGCTTCAGTGATGGTATAAAAACAGAAGTGAATTTGAGATATTTTGAGATATTTTAATGAAAATTCTGTACTTTATCTTAGTTCATAAATGTGATTGGAGTGACTATCTTTCACATGTTAGAACTCAACCACAAACTCTTGCACTTGTTTAAAAATTTTTATTTTTTTTAGATACATAATTGTTACTAATAATTAAAAGCCCTGGTAAAGTTGGGCTTACAAATAAATCAAACATTTACAATATCTATTTGGGGTGGGAGAGGGAATCTGGAATATTATCCAACAGAAAAGACTATTCCTTTGAATTCCAATTTATTTTATTTTGGGAATCTGTTTATGAAGACTTTATATCTTAAATTTGTGTGGAGAAACTTAGTTTCATATATATAAATATATTTTGTAATATAGACACTTGAGAACTGAAACAACTTTACAGTATTCTGGAAGTGTTTAATAAAGGTCTTTGTGTTCTTGACGTGTGAACAGCAAACTTGCTAGTAACGTACTTATTGTTGGGGGACAGCTCTCCAGTCTCTGGCTATATACCCTTCAAGTGCATTACACTGAAGGCCATAGCTTAAGCCAAAACTAAACTACAGAAGCTACATTATAGTATATTATTTTGCCTTAGTGAACTTAAAGAGTGTTGTGAAAATAGTAAGTACTTGCTGGTTTTTATTCGGGGGCATAGGGTGATTTGAATGACTTAGAACTAAAAATTAAAAAAATAACATTCTCTTGTGTCACAATTATCACTAAACTTAAATGGAGAATTTAAAGTTGCACTGTATTTAGAAGATACTAATTGAATGAATCACCACCTCATGTGTTGTTTTGACAGGAAGTGTATCACGTCTCAATAATTTTCTTAAAATTCTTTCCTGCCAGGTGCCTGTTTTCTTATTGTTAACTTATTCCTATGGAATTCCAAATATGTGGTTGTTTTCCCTGCTGATACACTTTCACAATTCTTTTTCCTTTTTCCCTTCTCTGGAGTATCTAGTGCACATTTCTGTGTTTGTTTGTATGAGAATCTGTGGCTTAAAATAGGGAAGAGAGAAGGAGCAGCTATTTTGGAGACTGGTGATGTCCAGCCAGGATGTCTTTGTCTGGTAAGCAGGTCATGGCTCCGGCACGTAGGATTTTACAAAGTGAGTGCCTGCAGACAGACCACATCCAAGACCAACCCTACCCGAAGTGTTGTTCATTCATTACCTATGGAGAGATTAGGGAGGATTTAATTCTCTACTATTTATATACCTATAATTAAACACATTTTTTCTTTAGGTGGGCATGAGCTACCTTGAAATAAAACAAATTAGAAATCACCATTTTCTAATTTAAGAAATTACATGGATATATGTGCAAAGAGGCATTCGTAAGTAATTCAGTAACTTATATGGGGAAAATTCAGGTGTTTATTTTGGATATTTGGGTCAGTATATGTATATTTTTTTTGTTTGAGACAGAATCTCACTATGTCACCCTGGGGAGAGTGCCGTGGTGTCATAGTTCACAGCAACCTCAAATGCTTGGGCTCAAGTGATCTTCTTGCCTCAGCCTCCTGAGTAGCTAGGACTACAGATGCCCACCACAATGCCAGGCTAATTTTCTATTTTTAGTATAGATGGGGGTCTCACCCTTACTCAGGCTGGTCTTGAACTCCTGAGCTTAGGCAATTCACCCGCCTTGGCCTCCCAGGGTGCTGGGATTACAGACATGAGCCACTGAGCCCCACCTCTTGCTCGGAATAGTTTTGATTGGTCAAAAAGTATATATGTGTATCTCTATGTATATATACTCCATAACTGCAAATTTACATAAATTTTTCTGACAATAAAAACACTTTGTAAGTTCTCTTGATTTTTATCTGTGAATTACCAGCCATGCCTTTTATTTTATAGTTTGTCTTTTATTTTTACATTAACTACTATCCTTCTTTGATAGAATAAGCTTATGACTGGTATCCCCTAAATTTCTTTATTGAATATAGAATTACTACATTTTAAGTACAAATATACAGTAGATAATTCTTTTTTTTTTTTTTTTGAGACAGAGCCTCAAGCTATCACCCTGGATAGGGTGCCGTGGCATCACAGCTCACAGCAACCTCCAATTCCTGGGCTCAAGTGAGTCTCTTGCCTCTGCCTCCCAAGTAGCTGGGACTGCAGGCGCCCGCCACAACGCCCGGCCATTTTTTGGTTGCAGCGTCATTGTTGTTTG
>CAUYRH010051334.1:0-14942 GCA_963574655.1 Perodicticus potto
ATTTGTTAAATAGGGAGTCTTTTCCCCACTGAATGTTTTTAATTGGCTTGTCAAAGATTAAGTAACGGTAAGTAGCTGGATTCATCTCTTGGTTCTCTATTCTGTTCCAAACATCTACCTCTCTGATTTTGTGCCAGTACCATGCTGTTTTGATCACTATCACTTTATAGTAGAGTCTCAGGTCTTGGCATGTTTGGAAAGTTCTCTTTCATAATCTCATAAAGAAGATGCTCTGTGCCTTATGATGCCACTTCATCATTTTCAGGTATCCCTATAAGGCGAATATTGGTTTTCATCGAGTTATCCCAGAGCTGTCTGAAAGAATGATCCATTTTTGCCTTCCATTTCTCTTCCTCTTTGGAAGTTTGGGAGCGTTCAAAAGCTTTGTTTTCCACGTCAGAAATTCTTTCTTCTGCTTGCTCCATTCTGTTACTGAGGGATTCTACTGTATTTCTCAGATCTTTGAGGGCGGCAACTTCTTGTCTCAATGTGTCAAAATCTTTGGTCATTTTGTCTTTGAACGTGTTCAATTCTTGAGACATCTTTTGGGTCATCTTTTGGATTACTGCTTCAAATTCTAGTTCCATCTTTTCCTCCATTGTGCTGATCTTATTTGCTATTCAGACTCTGAATTCGATTTCTTACACGTCAGCCATTTGCTTATTCAAGGGATCTTGTGCTGTATCTACCTTGTCATTCCTTGGGGAAGTTGATCTGCTCTGAGTATTCATATTGCCAGAGTTTTTCTGTTGATTACACCTCATGATTATTTTTCACTGTTGCCTATGACCATCCTCAGAGTTGGGGAGGTGCCTCTACCAAATCAGACCCCCGGCAGGATCACTCTGTTGTTGCTGTATCTTTGTAGGGAGTGACCCTGTGTAGCTCCTCTGGGTCTGCCCCACCCAGGGAGTTCTGGCTGTGGGAGCAGCTCCAGAGTGTGGCACGCCCAGATCAAGCAGCAGGGCATGGGATGAGGCACCCAGTGGCCTTTGCAAATGGAGTCCTTGCCTCCAGCAGTCTCTGGCTGGGAGGAGGGCTCTGGAGGAAGGGTGGCAGACCTGGGGCACTAATCAGAGCCAGGTGGGGTCCTGGCATGTGGCAGGCTGAACCCGGGCAGGGCATAGATTGGCACCATGAGGGAGTTTCTGCAGACTTCCTAGCCACTGCTGCTGGGAGGCCAAGGCCCAGTGGAGTGCCAATCGGTGGGGAGGGAGTCCTGGCTGAGTTACTGGCCATGGCTGGCAATGACAATTGGGCTGCAGCGAGGGTCCCAGTGGAGTGGAGTTACTTGGCGCTGTGGGCTGTGGGCCTAGGGCACAGATAGGAGACTGGCATGGGGCAGGCCAAGGCCAGGCGGGGCACAGATCAGCACTGGGTGGGAGTCCTGGTGGACTTCCTGGCTGCTGCTGGTGAGGGCCAAGCCCCAGTGGGGTGCTGATTGGGGCCACATCCGGATCCCAGTCAAGTTCCTGGCCTGGGGGTTGGTGGGGCCTCAGAGGGGCCCCAGAGTCTCTTACTTGGCAGGCCACCTGGTCCAGCACATAGGGAGGGTGGGTGCTGCTCAAGTCCTCCTCCCTCAGTTTCAGGAGAGGTCCGGTTTCTGGTGCGTCAGGTAAGGGGAGAAGGGTGTCGTGGAAGTTCAGAATGGCGGAAAACTTCAGTTCAGTTTTTCTGCCTGAAGCTTGGTTTCTTGAAGTCACAGCTTGCCTCAGGGGTGACCTGCAGTTATCACTTCTCTCTCTCTCTCTCTCTCTCTCTCTCTCTCTCTCTCTCTCGGCTGGGCTCCCAGACTTCAGCTCAATTGGGCAGTTTCTGGTGGTTATCTTTCCTTTTGGAGAGGAGCCTTTGTTGGAAGCTGCTTCCAGTCGGCCATCTTGCCCGTAAAAGGAGTTTTAAAACATTTTTTAGTGTTTGTCATTCAAAACATTTAAGACATGATAGAACCCTCATTAACCAACATATCAGGATCCATAGTTTTTTCTTCCAGATACATGAGGTTTATTCATGATGACTTTGGATATTAAGAAATCTTCTTTATCCTCTTCTGACCTTTGTATAACCTTTCTGTGTCTAATCAATGGACCTTTTCCTATCTCAGGGAGTCTCTAGGAACAAGGGGATTCATCCTGGTACAACAGTCCATGCTCCTGAGGATGATACAATGCAAGAAGATGCCAACTGAAGTTACTGCTAACACACAGCAGATCATTGTAAATAAGTGTCCCATCTGAGCAATCCAAATAGGAAAAGTGTCCTTTTTTCTGGACTGAGGTAGGGTCCCAGGCAGGGCACAGAACTTGGCAGGCAGAGTGTGCCCTGAGATTTAGCTTATCATGCCCACTTGGCCAGGTGCCTCTGTGCAGGATGCATTATCCACAGCATGTGTAGTGGACCTAGGTTCCACATGTCATTGCATGAATTACCAGTCAGTATGGTAATAGACAATATGGAAATGCTCCAGTCCTGGATTGCTTAGATCTTGTTTAGTAAAATATGATCTAATTACATTGTGAATTTACATATGTTATATTTAAATTAAGATGATCAGAAACATCTTCTCAGAAGAGCTTTCATTAGCATGGAATACGGAAATGCTTAAATGCTGGGGAGTTAGGCAGATATGGAATCTAAACTTCAACATTTGTAGAGTGATATTGGTCAAGTTATTCAAACTCTCTCAAAGTTGTCTAATCCACATAATGGTGATAATAATGGCTGATGGGAAGGCTCAATGAAACAACATATGAAATATTTATTAAATAATCCATAGAACGTAAACACAAAACATTTGGCTTCAGTCCTACATGGAAAGAAGATCGAGACATATAATCACTGTGCTCACAAAGTTGACTGTTCCTTTCATCAAAGCCTGATTTTGTATGTAAGTAATTGTGCAGTTGCTATGGAAATCACTAAACAGCAAAGGTGATTACTTTAACAAATTCTTTTGTAGTATGTTCACCGCAAAACACTTCTGTTTCTGAATAGCCCAAAGTATATGGTTTCTCTTGGAACATTTTTTTTTTTTTTTTTGAGACAGAGCCTCAAGCTGTCACCCTGGGTAGAGTGATGTGGCATCACAGCTCACAGCAACCTCTAATTCCTGGGCTCAAGCGAGTCTCCTGCCTCCACTTCCCAAGTAGCTGGGAATACAGGCACCCACCACAACGCCTGGCCATTTTTTGGTTGCAGCCGTCATTAGTGTTTGGCAGGCCCGGGCCGGATTCGAACCCACCAGCTCAGGTGTACGTGGCTGGCGCCTTAGCCTGTTGAGCCACAGGCGCCAAGCCACTCTCTTGGAACATTTTTTAAGATGTTTGTTCTAAACTAATTGAATTGCTTCTCTCCCCCACACTGGATATGACATTTATCAATAAAAAACAATAAATTAGACACCTTGTAGATTTATAAGTAAAACTAAATAAACTTTGTCTTTTGATGTGTGTGTTTAATTCTGATCAAACTGTCTAATCAAACTGCTTCTTACATATTTTGCAGCACAGTTTACTGTTTCGTGACTTCCCAGTAAATTCTACACAGAGATCCCTAACTAGATGTGATTGAAGTATTAATAGATACACATGGCTGATATTTATTTTCTGCGGTAAGTAAATTAGCCTAGCCAAATACGTAGTACTACATAGTTATTTTCATCTTTTTTTATAATTTGCTTTTGTAACAAGATACTTGGTCTTTAAAATAGAGGTTAGGATACACATCTTCTGAACACACACAAATTGAAAGGATTTTAAGGGCTTCTTAAGAAAAGTGCTATATTAATCTTACACAATTACACTAGTCCATTTGGGGGTTGGTATAAAGGAATACCTGAGGCAGGGCAATTTATAAAGAAAAGAGGTTTATTCGGCTCACAGTTCTGCAGACTGCACAAGATGGTGCCATGATGTGCATCTGGTGAGGGCTTCAGGGAGCTTCTAGTCAAGGGGAAAGGGGAAGGAGGAGCAGGTGTGTCCCATGGTGGGCGAAGGACCAAGAGAGTCAGGAGCAGATTCCAGGCTCCTTAAACAACCAGCTCTCAAGTGAACTAATAAAGTGAGAACTCGCTCATTGTGGTGTGAAGGACACCAAGCCATTCCTGAGGGATCTGTCCCCACAACCCAAATACCTTGCCCCAGGCCCTACCTCCAACACTAGAAATCTCGTTAAAGCATGAGATTTGAAGCTGCCAGATATCCAAACTGTATCAACAATGCATTTAACAGACATGTCTGTTTAAATGTTTTACATTTCCTTTCTGCTAAATAGAAAGCTTAATAAAAACAGAAAAAAGAAAGAAAAGAAAACACCAACCTGATAGTGGAGAGCCCTCACCTGAGGCTGGCCTTAGAAATAGACGAGTGATAGCAATATCCTGAGAGAGCGAAAAGGGAAGAGGGACATTTGTGAACCTCTATTTCCTGGCCCAGAGCAATCGGTCTTTTCCGTGGACTCAGTACGTTATGAGGATCACCAGTGATCATGTGGAAAGTAAGCATTCATAAAAATTCATCTTTATGGAATCACTTCCTAGTGTTTTATTTTACAATTATAAAAAAGGAAGGGCTAGATGTTTCTGTTGTTCTCTAAGTTATTTTCTAATTGCATCAGTGTATTTATTAATCGAATATGGAGTGTTAATAGGTAATTACAGAGAACCTTTAATAGTCCTATAAAAGACGGCTTATCCTAGTGAGCTTAAAAATAACTACACAGTTTCTGGACAAAAAAAAGAATCACAAAACTTGGGTTGCGTTTATTCACACAAACAAACGTTTATAGAGCATCTACAATAATGCTCTATGACATTACAGTGAAGAGAACATACATTCAGTAATGTAATCATGCTGAGGTCTTGCCCTCAAAAGTTTTTCACTCCATCCAGGGGAGACCCTCATTAATTACATGATCACACAAAGATGTAACTTGGCAATGCAGTGAGATACTCTGAGGGGTACTATGCAGTCCAAAGTCTCCAAGGAAGGGATATGTAGAAGGAACTGAAATATCCCCTCGTGGCTGAATCCCATAGAGTTTTAGAGAATAGATTAAGGCTGCATGAACATCCTGAAAGACCTAAAAATCCACTGGAATTTTTAAGCAGAAGAAACATTATTAGATTTTTGTTTTGAAAAAGTAATCCCAGCTGCAGAATGGAGAATGCTTTGGAGATAGGAAGAGTGAAGGCTAATACAGTAGTTCAGCTAAGAAACAATCTGGCTTTATTTATTTATTTATTTTATTTTTGAGACAGAGTCACATTCTGTCATCCTGGGTAGATTGCTGTTGGACTCAAGCAATCCTCCTGCCTCAGCCTCCCAAGTAGCTGGGACTACAGGTGCCCACCATAATGCCCAGCTATTTTTGGAAATGGGGTCTCGCTCTGGCTCAGGCTGGTCTCTGAACACCTGATCTCAGGCCTCCTCAGCCTTCTAGAATGTTAGGATTACAGGCATAAGCTACCCTGCCCGGCCAAACCCAGCTTTAGTCTAGCATCTCCATCAGAACTCCTCTTTGCCTACATACTTCCATAACCTTGCTGCCCCAGACAGCAGTCAGCAGACCACTGAACATGTGTGTGAACCAGAAGAACTGCTCAGCCCAACTCGACCTAAACTGTTGATCTTACAGGCTCCTAAGCTAAATAAATACTTATTGTTTAGCAAAAACAGACAAACAAACAAAAACAAAACAAAACCACCCCAAACAAAACTCTCCTCTTCTAAAAGTCCTACAGTCCCTGGCGACCACCACAGTGACTGATCACATGGTCAAGTCCCACTCCTCTTGCCCGCCTGCTCAGGACCACCTGCCGTAACTGGTCAGCCCTTCCTTCCTGATGTGCCGCTTCACTTGCCTGGCCCTGATCTTCATGGTAATGCTCAGTTTGCTGGAAGTTTCTTCCTATTCCTCACAGTCTGCTGCAGAATTCTAAAGCTTTTGTCATCAATTTCTCATCTCTCGCTATACTTTCCTGTGAGATCACAACCAAACCCACCAGCGTAAATATATCAATGAGCTGACCACTTAAATTTTAACTTCATTTCTAACCTTATCTAGTGAATTTATTATTATATAAGCTAACCATGGCAAAATATATCTTGTTTCTGACCTCTGCTGCTGGCACTCTGTTTCAGGCCCCACCTTTCAAATGCAAAAGCTTCCAACATTATCTTTGGTCTTTCACATTTGCCCGACATTGTTTTCAATATAGCAGCCAGAGTGAGCCTCTTAAAATCTGAATCAAATCATGTTACTCTTTTGCTCCAAACCCTCTGAAGTCTTCTAGTCTTCTTGAGAATAAAGTCCAAATTTCCAACCATGATTTCTAAATACTCTGCATCTACTATCCCAACACCTGTCGCACTCGCCTCCATTCTAGCCCCTCAAGGGTCCTTGCTGGTCCTGAAAAAACTAAGCAAACCCAGGGATTTTGAATTGGTTGTTACCTCTACCCAAAAGGCCTCTTTCCCCAAATGTCTGTAGGCCATCGCCCACTGTTCTTTCCTATTTTTCCTCAAGTGTGTTTCTATGAAAATTTTATTGACCACTCTTGATAAAATAATACTTCATCTAAATCATTTCCTTGTACTCTGACTTGCTTTATTTTTCTTCATGGAATTTATTCCACATGGAATTTATGCTTCACATTATTTATTTAGTTTATTTTATGCCCCCATAACCTGCTTAAAGATTATGAACTCCATAAGATCAGGAAGTTTGTTTTTAGCTAGGAGGCAATATATGGTGTATGCATGCAAGTAAAAATATCTATTGAATAAATGAAAGAATAAATACATAAAATTAGACCAAAAATAAATTGCTCAAAATTTGAACTCTTGTATATAGTGGACACTCAAAAGATTATAGTTATCAATAATTATCTATACATATTTCTGTATTTAACTCTTAAAAATCCCCATGAGGTGGAGAATATTTTTTAGATAAAGTTAAGACTCAGGCCAGGCACAGTGGCTCACACCTATAATCCTAGTACTCTGGTAGGCTGAGGCGGGTGGATTGCTTGAGCTCATGAGTTGAAGACAAGCCTGAGCAAGAGAGAGACCTAGTCTCTACTCTTAATAGAAAATCTGAGGCAAGAGGATCCCTTGAGTCCAAGAGTTGGAGGTTGCTGTGAGCTATGATGATGTCCTGATACTCTACCAGGGCGACACTTGAGACCCTGTCTCAAATAAATAAATAAATAAAATTAAATAAAAGAAATTTAAGGCTAAGAATAATTGAAAACTTTTCCAAGATGCCATAGACAATATGCATTTGAGTAAGAAATTCAATCAATATCTTATAATTCCTTTCTACACTGTCTCATAAAAACAACCTGAGCATTGCAAACAGAATTTGACAGACTTTATGTATTTAGGTCTTCATATAATGAAGTCTTGGCACAAAAATAAGGTAATGGCTTATGGAATGTGAAAGGAATAGAGTCAGAAGAATGACATGTAAAATTCTGGCTCAAGCAATAACCCAGGTTGTGACCTTGAATGCACCCTTCACCTCTCAACTTCAATATTTGCCTTTATAAACTGATAATCTTAAAACTCATGTTATTCTACAGCAGGATACCAGTGATTAATGGTTACTGCCTGAAAAGAATTATCTAAGTGCTAAATAATATTATCATTACTAACAGGCCTGGAATCCTGGTTCAGAACATTTGGCTGCTTATGCGGACCTTATCTAAACTATCTTAAAATCTTGAGTCTTTAAAACTGGACTTACCAAAGCTTTCTCAATGCTTGGAGTCCAAAACGACTTGTTAAGAAAAAATTTATCTTATGAATCTTGCGAACTTTTCAAATTTCTGCTTTTAAAGTTATCCCTCAAAAGGAAGTGAAGAGGTATTTATTAGAAAAGCAAAACAATCTACTGGATAAGGGATTTCTTTTGACCTTGACATTGGTCTCAGTATTCTGTGCTAGAAGCTGCTGATTTTCTGCAGCTGGATTTTAGCAAAAATTCACAAAGACAGTGGAATTTTTAAGCATTTTCTATCCAAAGAAATACAATATCCAGCTATATCAAGCAAGAGAACTACTGACTGGAAATAGTTCTTTTAAAAAACATCCAGTATAGCCTTTAGTAACTTTTCTTGATATGAATTTTAGATAATTCACTATGGGATCAGTTTTAGTGATATTTTTCTTAATGACAATATTATATATTATAGTACATATATACTGTTTACGTAAATAGTTATTGAGTGCTTAATAGATGACAAGGACTTGTTAGACACTGGAAATATAGAAAGAAAGTCACTGACATTACAAAACAGGTTAATGGAAATAAACACAAAAGCTAGAATTAAATACCCTAATTTAAAGTAAGGACCTAGCTCCTATGGCTTATGAGAAACACAGAGCACAGTGGTTAAAAGCAACAAACTAAAGCCAAATGGCCTGGTTCACTTTCTGCCTCTGCCATTTAAAAGCTATGCGGCAATAAGCAAGTTATGTAATTTCTCTCTGCTCCATTATAGAACAGACATAGTAATAGACTATACCTGATAGGGCTATTGAGAAGATCAAATTAGTTAATATGTATAAAATACTTGGGAATTCCTAGCAGAAAAAAGGTTGTTTATAGCTATGAGGTATTATTGTTCCAAATATAATAGTATTTCCCTGGAAGCAACATATAATCCAACATTTTAGTCAAATCTAAACCAGAATAACTATACAATATCTTTAAGTAATTAACAGCATTAAGAAATTATTTAAATGATTGAACACTGCTTATGAGTTCTATTCAGGACTTTACCACTTACTAGCTCTGTGAATTTGGAAAAGTTACTTAATCTCCCCGTACTTCCATTTCCTGAACTGTAAACAGGAGATAATATCTGTACTAACATTGAGTCATATAAGAAATGTCATTATTATTATCATTGCTAATTTCAGAAAATATATTATGAACAAAAGGAAAGAGAGCAGAGTTTCTATGAGTAATTAATAATAATAAGCACATTGCTCTTTAAAGTGCAAAATGCTGCCTCTTAGATAAACACTATCATTAATAAGAAATAATCAATCTAAAATAAACATTCTTAGGCCTACAGCCACTCAAGCAATAAAAAATATACAAGCTCACAATTAATAAATAGTATCTTTTTGGACAAACTTCTCTAGGTAGACCTCAATCTTTTGCATTTACATAGCACCTGCCAACTAGCCTAAAACCCTCAACAAGCTATGACATGGGGTGATTTAAAGTCCTAACAAGAAAAGGAAAAACAAAATAAAAAGCGGAAGGAAATAATACATGTAGTTTTGATGAGTTGCACAACTTGGCTGATGGCCTAATTAAATCCTAAGAGGTAAACTTGAAGTTGCTGAGGCTTGTTTAAATAGTTAACTCTAAGTCCCAAGAAACTTGAAGAATCCAATGTCAACCAATATTTTATCTAGATTTACATGAGTCTTTTGTAATAAACATCCAAATTGTTTGGGGGAGATAAACTGCCTTACTTATTGTCAATATGTAATGACAAAAATCCCCCTTGCTGTCAAACAAATTGGAGTTAATAAAATCATCACTCTCCATATTGACATGTATAGAAAAACACTTACTCCATTTACAGTCCCATCCACCCACCTTTCTTGTTCTTTCTAAACTCTCTATATTCTTGTTTACAGCCCTCAATCCCCCAAACATAATATACTGGCCTACCTCCAGCTCATTCCTAAGAGGAGATAGGAGTTCCAGGTCTGTGCACATTGAATAAATTCCAAGATTTCACCCTTGTCAGGGCCGGGAGGATAGGAAATTTCCTACTATTACAGCAAATGAACCAGCTTTTATTTACTCATTATTCTTGATGACAGCTCTCTCATGCTGGAATGGACATTCTAGGGTGGCTTGGCTCTGAATCTAAAGGCAGAATAGCTTCTGTGGGACAGCACAAATCCTGAAAAATTGTGTGTGGTTTCCCCTTAAAAACTGTTTATTAAAAGCCTTAGCAATATTTAGGTGTAACCCAGTCTTTGGCAAGAAAACCCTACTTGTAAAAAATCACATAAATATGTGCTGTTAGGACTTTTTTTAAAACAGTAAGTTCAAATTGGTTTATATTTTATTGCATTTCTACTTATTAAAAAGTTAAAACAGAATGATAATCGGTTCCTCTTTATTGTTACAAGCCAACAAAGGTTATGACCAAATGTATTTTGATTCAGACAAAAGGGAAATTGAATATATCGCTATGTCGAGGATAAGCCTGTAAAAATTATGAGCACAGCAGTAACTAATCCTTAGTCTGCTTCTCTTTCTCCCTCATCCTACTGGGGTGAAGACAGACCAGCAGTTGCAGAATCTGCCTCTGTATGTGTGAAAGAAAATTGTGGGGAAATGACGCAAAAACTGCTATATCTGTGTATGCACATATACTGCATATATATACACATACATGGTAGAACCTCCATAGATGATGACCTCCCTACATCCACCACCTCCTTAAGTTGACCTAATTTTCATAGACCTAGTTTCTCATGTTGACTGCCTCCATATGTTGACCAGTTTGTGATAGTCCTTTGGGTGGTCAATTTACAGAGGTTCAACCGTATATATGTTGTTTGTGGGATTTTGTTTTTCTTTTTTTTACTTTCCTGGTTCTTCAGTTTCTACAAACTCTCAATTTATAGTAAACCACCACCAAAAAAAGATATAACCTTGTACTTCTAGCTAAGTATTGTTTCTGTTTCCAAGTTTTATTTTATTAGTGGTAACCCACATATTGCTGCTTGATAAAATAATCTATCCCAGACAGCTACTTGGTGACTTGATGAAATCAGAAAGAATTGAATAGATGTGTGTGGAAAAAATATTCAAGATCGTGTTTCCTAGTAATACAAGAGTTGCTTTAAAAAGAAAAAAGATGAAACACATTACTCTGAAAATGTCACTTTTTTTTAAATGTCACTTTAAAATACCTCTGTACAAGCTACCATCATGGAAGGGACCTAATTTAAAGGATTACAATTTATAATGAGCCATGCAAAAGGTATCTTGCTAAACAGTTGCACATAATTGAGCTTCTGAACTTGCAAAAGTTGAGCAAATGCACAATTTCTATTTAAAGAACAATATGGATTTTTTTATTAAAGGAAAACTCTTTCTTTATTGTTATTGTTTTTTTATTTTCTGTCACCCTTTTTATCATAATATTTTAAAATAAGGCATAGGATATAAAAATAAGAAAAATGAAGGGGAAATCTCTGTTGTAATATCTATACTCTATTAATTAAGCGACTATAATAAGGGCTACTTAAAATTGGAAATGTTTGGAAAAAATTTTCTTTGAACTTTCATCTCGTAGAATTTTCCATTTTACTATACAAAGGGCAGTTTGATATGGTTTTAATACCTTTAAGCAGCTCCAAATTCCACATTATAGTAACCAAACTGATTTCTTCCTATTATCAATAAGAAGAAATAGGCTGTGCAAACAGAAAGGATTTATGAAATTATTTCTGAATCCATTAACATATCATCAACTCCGAATAAAGGACCTAACTATTATTCGCACCTGCTTGCAAAGAGAAGTTAATGTCAAATATTTTGAATAAGGACCTAAGACAATTGCTTTAAAAAAATAAACCAGTCTTATGTTGAGTATAGGAAAATAACTAGAAGATATTTTTCAACACTGGTAATGTTATTGTTACTTAGATGATTTTTGACAAATAGAGACAAAATGTACCTTCCTTCCAAGAAGGGATCATAAAAGTGAAATGGAACAAAGAAAGGAGAAGCAGAGCATCTTTTTCAGGGTATAGCTTTTAGCAGATTCTGTCCAATGGGTCACTTGATCACTTTATGTGTCTATAGCACTACTTCCTTCGCTCCCAGCAGTTAGGGCCAGAAGGATTAGAATAGTAATTGAAACATGAGTCACAGGATGTACTTTAGGTCAAGACAGCACTTAAGGAAGACTGAGTTAATAGTTTTTCAAACTGTGGAGGTTTGGGAGGTTTTTTTTTTATTTGGTTTGCTTTCTTTTTTTAATGTATTAATTTTACATTTTGACTTAAAGTTCCTCATCTCCTAGATTTGGGATAGCACTAACAAGCAAACAAAGAGGCTTTTTTTGTTGTTGTCATTATAGTTGTTGTTAAATAATTGTAGAGAATTCTCTTCTGTGTGCATATGGCCTAGTCTTTCCTTAATCTAAAGCCCTCATCTAAAGTTATACTGACCTGAAGTTCAACTTAAGAAAATATTTCCAATTAGAGCACATTTAACTAATTGTGGCCACAACGTATTTTATGGAATAAATGGTATTCATCAGTTTTTAATTATTTAAATTATATTTCCAGAGTTTTTGGAAATCAGAATTCCTGAGATTGGAAAGCTTTTCTTAACTCATTCGAACAATCTGAGTCAAATGTGCAATGACAATTACCTGTACATACTGGTAATTGTCAGGAGATGTAATATGCTTAGAGGCAAATGTTGATAAGATACATTGTTGGCTTGATGAGAGTTTAGGGGCAGGAATAAACATCACAGTAGGCAACCGCTCCATTAATTTCCAAGGCACCTGTCATGATGATGATAAGATATGTAAACAGACATATTAACTTAAAATCAGTACATAATGTGTTGAATTCTTTATATCCTTTGTTGTAGGAGGCAGGAGCAGTTAGGGAAAGGAAGGAGTTTATGCCATGACTTAGAAGGAGTAGCCAAGACAGAGTGCTTTCCTTGTGCCCTGGAAGCTCCATGATGATATATTTTCTTTAAACAATCTAATCTTGATTCTTTGGAAAGGGATAGGCCTTGGCAGTGGAATAGAAGTATAATCAGAATACAGGCCAGGAATCCTCCTAAGTGTATTCAATAAAATTTATTGCAATTGTTTTGTTTTCAACACCTCTTTTGGCAGAATTGGGTCAAACTGAAATGCACAAAATGATAAGAAATTTGAAAAGATTACATTTAAATATATTTAATTATATCTTTTAAGGGCACTTAGGTATTTTCATAGGGTGTTGACTAGAAATCTAGGGTATGTTATAAAATCTGTATTAGACAATATGAATTAATAGTGTTATCTGTGTTAGTAATTTATCAAGGAAAATTTTATGGTGGACAAAATTAAGTTGCATTGCAATAAGAAATAACCACAGTCTCCCATACAGAAGAAAATCAAATTTTCCTACTATTACTTGATCATCACAAAGATTTACTGATTGCTAAATTATATCTGTCCACTTGTTCTATAATGCCTTGATATTTTCACTGTATAGAAGAAATAGTCTTTCAGAAATAAATAATCTAAGGTAAACCTGTTGATTTTCTCCCCCACAAGTGTAAAATGAATTTAGGTTGATATTTTGGGTTACATTCAGCCCTCCTGAAGGTAAGTAAAACTTCCCAGTCTTCCTTATGATGTTCATTCATTCATACTTCTGGTCTGCTAGATGTCCATATAGAGGTGGATCTTGTCATTCAGAGATAGGCAACACAGATAATCTTAAGGCATATTACTGGGTTGAAGTCACTTTGGAGAAGTAGTACGAGACCTGAGTCTAGAGAACTTCATTGTTTAATTTTTCATAATTCAATCTCTTTCTTCAATCTCCATAAACTCCCTTATCATTAAAAGTGGTACAATTTTCCAACTAATTCAAGGACTGTTTCTTACCATTGTTCTTCACCTTGCTGATTTCCTGTTTTTCATTACCCCAAATGAAGATTTTAATTGTTAATTGTGAAGTGTTTACCTTGATGAATTACCTTCATTTTACTCATATTTTCTTTTCAACTGGTTCTCAGATTATAGTTTTCTACTCTTATGTCATGGAGTCCAGGCCTTGTATCAAACTGAAAAAGTAGAACAGTTTCTGAAATCTGAAATGTTTTACTGTCTCCATAGCACATCCTTTTCAGAGTTACATTCCCCTTGGAACCTTTGAGCAATGCTTCTTTTGCTTAATTTGGTAGGATTACTTAATAGGCCTCAGATAAATTTTCTTTCATGAACTTATCCTCACATGAGAAAAGAGTTCCTCAAAGTTAGTTTTAGCAGAAGGACAAATGTGAGAATTATCCCTGACCATACTTAGTGACTAATCGAATCTGTCTCATTGAGTATACCTGCTTGAATTATCTTCACATCAGCTGTATCAAAGGTCAAAATATTTTGCTCCAATTACCAGTTTAAGACATTTTCTTACTAAGCACAGAAAAAAATACTTAACATAATTAGTCATGAAGAGATGCAAATAAAAAAAAAATGAGACACCACTTCTCATACTCTAAGGTGGCTATAATAAAAAAGATAGATGTTGGCAAGTGTTGGAAGTATTGGTGATGATATGGAGAAAACAAAATACTCATACAGGCATACATTTTTTTTTAATTTTATTATCTTTATCATTAAATCATAGCTGTGTACAATAGTGCAATCAAGGGGTACAATGTGCTGGTTTCATATGCAATCTTAACTATTTTCATCAAACTGATTAACACAGCCTTCCTGGCAATTTCTCCATTATTATATGAAGACATTTGTATTCTGCATTTAGCAAGGTTCGCCTGCACCCTTCTAAGATGCACCGTAGGTGTGGTCCCACCAATTACCCTCCCTCCACCCCAACCTCCCCTCTCCCCTCCCTACCCTTGCCCCTTTCCCCATATTCTTGTGTTATAGTTGGGTTATACCATTCACACAACAGCTATAAATTAGCTTCATAGTAGGGCTGAGTACATTGGATACTTTTTCTTCCATTCTTGAGATACTTTGCTAAGAAGAATATGTTCCAGCTCCATCCATGTAAACATGAAAGAGGTAAAGTCTCCATCTTTCTTTACGGCTGCGTAATATTCCATGGTATACATGTACCATAATTTATTAATCCATTTGTGAATCAATGGGCACTTAGGTTTCTTCCATGACTTAGCAATTATGAATTGGGCTG
>CAUYRH010051335.1:0-30093 GCA_963574655.1 Perodicticus potto
TTTTATTGAGTCATAACTGTGTACAATAATTCAGTCTTGGAGTACAGTGTGCGGGCTTCCCATACAATCAGAGATATTTTTATCAACCTGATTAATATAACATTCATGCTATTTTCTCATTTACTATGTGAAAACAATTTTCAAAATATTGAGGGGGTACAAATGTTTTGAGTGGCATGGATCACTTTTGTAATGTTTGCGCCATGGCCACAGGTGTTCTCATCACTGTGAAGCCAGAAAAGCGGTCTGCCAGGTGGAGTCTAGGAAGCTGAGCTGCAGCAGTGCAGCTGACTTAGTCAGCTCAGCTCACATTCTCCCCCACTCACCCTGAGATTATCCGGTTGAGGCTTCACTAGGATTGTGTTGATGTTTATCTCAGGCGGTTCCGAGGAGGTAGTCACACATAGACAGTAGGTGTTGTGACATTGGTAGAGTAATGGGTTCCTTGGATGATATGATGTTTTTCTCTGATGATTTTCTGAGATATTTTGTTCAAGTGAAAATCCCCTTTCTGTTGTGTAAACATTTTGCATTGTTAGAATGGAGACCACTTTGATGTTACTTCCTGTCAGATAAAGTTAAAATTTTCTAGATTGATTTCCTTATATTTCATTGTAGAAGTTATTAGAGTCATAGCAAGTACACTCAGTGTCTGATTTTCCGATCTTGATACACTTCACCTGGGAGAATGGTCTCTGGTTCCATCCAAATTCATCCTTCTTTGTGGCTGTGTAGTATTCCATAGTGTACATATGCCATTTTGTTAACCAACTCCCGAGTGGATAAGCACTTGGGTTGATTCCATGTCTTTGCAATTGTGAATTGAGCTGCAATATACATTCCAGTACGGGTGTCTTTTTGATAGGAAGACTTTTCTTCTTCTGGGTCGTTACCCAGTTGTGAGATTGCTGGATTGAATGGTAGGCTAACAGCTACTCTCCATGCTGTTTTCCATAAAGGTTGTACTAATTTGCAGACCCACTCCTTGTACTGGTACTTTTCCCCTCTGTATCCACACCTTTGTAATCCTGTTGCAATCCGACAGTCACAGAGAATTTTAAGAAAGGAGTTATACCACCTCCTTCAAAACACACACGTGAAATACCCACTCATATGTGAAGAGCGGCTCTAAAAGCCCCGAAGTGGAGAGACGGAACTCGAGTGCCCCAAGGCTCTATTGGTGCAGTTCACGCCTGCTCAGCCCCAAAGCATTTGCATTTGCAAATGGCTTTTATTTTTCTGGAAAACCAATCTGTATGTTCAGCTACTTGTTTTGCATATTTCAGTTCATGTTGACAAGGCGCAGTGGCTGGCTCATGGGTGGTGACTGTTTGCAAGTCTTATCTGTGAACACAATGTTCCTTTGGGCTATAAGTTAGCATTCTGTTCAGCCTTGAAACTCTGGTAAGGATGATGGGGTGGCCTCTGTGAGTTGGGTTGAGGTAAGAGAAGGGTGTGGAACACTCTCTTATCTTCAGTCAATTGCAGGTGAAGTGCCTCTGGAAAAACATTTTCTGGGGTTACAGAGTCAGCTTCAGTAGTTCCTGGTGTGATCTGAGGGTGGAAGAGGAAAGCAGGCTGGAGCCTCCAGAGCTGTGAGAGTATAATGTGCTGCTTCTCCGCTTCTGTAGCAGGCCTGGGAGGCAGTTTTCCAGCAGACAGCTTTGGGTTTGCATTGGGCACCTTTGCTTAAGAGCTTTGGGACCTTAGCTCAATGATCTTGAAGACCTTTGCCCCCTCTCTCTCTCTTTTTTTTATCCCGAGACTGTCTCATTCTGTTGTCCTGGGTAGAGTGCCATGGCATCATCATAGTTCACAGCAACCTCAAACTCCTGGGCTCAAGTGACCCTCCTGAGTAGTTGGTACTGCAGGCACTCAACACAATGCCTGACTAGAGTTTTGATTTTTTTTTAGTAGAGATGACGTCTCCCTCTTGCTCAGGCTGGTGTCAAACTCCTAAGCTCAGGTGATCCTCCTGCCTCAGGCTCCCAGAGCACATGGCCGTTGCCTCTTTATCTTTGAATTGGAAATAATTAAGATTCTTCTCTTGGGATTATGGCATAGATTCAAGGAGATAACACTGCAAAAGCTAATGATGTGCCCAGCATATAGTACGTGCTCAAGAAATGAGAGTGGATATGGCTGCTTTATTTCTATTCCTATCGTCTTTGAGAGTATTTGTAGGGAGGGCAAGATGTTCTTTCAGAGTTTTAATAGACCCAGCAATGCTGAGTGATGAAAAAAATCACAGAGGAAATTTGACCTCTTGACCTTGGACAGCAGTCAGTAGCCAAACAGGTTTACTTGATTCAGATCTTTTAATTACAACTCTAATAGTTTGGGAGGAGTGCTGAAAACAAGATGGGAAAATTCACAGAAACTGAGTTTATCTCAGAGACTGAAAGCAGACTCCCCGGAGGGTCAGATATTATCATTGCTATTGTTATTATTACTATTCACAGCTCCCGGTGTTGAGTAAAAGGCACCCAGTTAGTTGAACTGAGTGGAGTCTCAGAGATGCCACAGGTTGAATTACTCACGTTTTCGCTCCTGAACTGCACAGAGATATAAAATTACTGCTTTACATGAAATCTGCTAGGGAGATTTAAAATTTATCAATCCTCTTAGCTTTGCTGCTTTTAAGATCACAAACAAATGGCCTGTCTCAGAGAAGCCTTGCATATTACAATTCAGTTTTCAGACATGGCAGGAACTCATTCGTGGTTGAATTTATTTCACATTACATTAGGGGCATGGATGAGATTTAAAAGCAATGCTTTTTCTCTAAAGTACTCCCTACAAAAGATGTATCACACACACTCAGGCTATTTAAAACTCAGCAAGGGGAATATCAACAGATTTTTTTCCAACTATGCTCTCTGATCGGCTGGGAATATAAAACCCTCTGATGAAAAGCAACAAAATGAAACAATTTGAGTATCTTAAAACCTAGGGGTGTCTGTCCTATTTGGTTGGAATTTTTGGCAGCTTCAAATGTAGAATAAGAGTTTACCTAGGTATGCACCTATGTGAATGTTATTTTTTCCCTTATGAACGAATTTCTTATTTAATGTACCTTCAGTGCTTTTAAGAATATTTATGAAAACATAAAATACCATCAGCAATTATTTCGTGAATTGAATACTTACATGTCAGTCAAGAACCCATCAGTTGGCCAGGCACGGTGGCTCACGCCTGTAATCTCAGCACTCTGGGTAGCCAAGGCAGGTGGATCTCCTGAGCTCAGAAGTTCAAGATCAGCCTGAGCAAGAGTGAGACCCCCATCTCTACTAAAAGTAGAAAAACTAGATGGGCATGGTGGCAGTAATTTGTAGTCCCAGCTACTCAGGAGGCTGAGGCAGGAGGATTGCTTGAGCCTAGGAGTTTGAGGTTGTAGTGAGCTTTGACACCAGGGCACTCTACCCAGTATTACAGAATGAGACTCTGTCTCAAAAAAAAAACAAAAACGAAAACAAAATCCCCCCAAACCCATTAGTTGTTTGTGAGGGAAATCAAATGAATGCTATTTTTTCTTAAAAACTAAATTTATAGGTTCTCCAATTGGGACAGTCAGGGTGACAGCTTCAGACATGGTGTCATCTGCTTCAAAATTGCCATCAAGAATACCTTGTTTCCCTTCCATTCTTGATTCTTGTCTGAGAAACAGAACCAATGGGCTGGACTGTGTATGTATGTACGTGAATGTACATGTATATAGGAATGAGTATGGATTGAGGGCTGTCCCCAAAGTATCAGCCATGCAATGTGAAAAGCAGAGGCGTATATGTCTGGATACTTTCTGGACATATAATATATTTGAAAGGCTGAATTCTGCAGGGGCAGGATGGCAGTCTGGAGGCCCAGGGAGGAGTTGGTATTGTAGCGCAGGCTGGATGCAGAATCCCTTCTTCCTCAGGAGATCTACCTCTCTCTCTTTTTTGAGATAAGTATCTGACTCTGTCACCTGGGTAGAGTGCTGTGGCTCACAGCAACCTCAAACTCCTGGGCTCAAGCGATCCTCCTGCCTCAGCCTCCCACATATCTGGGACCACAGGCACCTAATCAGTGGGATATAATTTCCTACTGCATGGAGCCACGGTTTTATTTTTCTATCAGGGAAGATGAGATTCAACTGGGGGACGAGTGATTTGTAATCCTCCCTGAAGCATTCCTGCTGGCCATTAAGGCGCCAATCCAAAGACAGCACCTTCTTAGATTGGATCTGATTTTCCAACTTGTCCTGCATGTCTTATTTCCTGTCTGTCCTGGCTCCGACATAAACCTAATGCACTGAGCTCACTTTTTGGCTCTCTGACAGTTCCTGAGAAATTCCATACTCTGTTTTTGTTTGTTTTTGGCTGAAGGTTAAGGGAATGCAAAAAAAAAAAAAAAAAAAAAAAAATGGTGGGGGGCAGAAGGGAAGGGCATTTAGAAAGTGTATTTTCTTTTTTTTTTTATAAAGTTTTTTATTTTTATTTTATTTTTTTGAGACAGAGTCTCGCTATGTCACCCTCCGTAGAGTGCTGTGGCATCACAGCTCACAGCAACCTGCTTAAATGATTCTCTTGCCTCAGCCTCCCAAGTCGCTGGGACTACAGGTGCCCACCACAATGCTTGGCTATTTTTTGGTTGTACTTGTCATTGTTTAGCAGGCCTGGACTGGGTTGAAACCCATGAGCCTTGGTGTATGTGGCTAGCACCATAACCACTGAGCTACAGGCAACAAGCCTAGAAACTGTATTTTCAATAGCAAATTGAGATTTCTAGACTGGGTCCATGCAGGTGAAGATAGGGAGAAATGCATCAATCATTCAAATTTAAAACTAGCATCCTTCCTCATCTATGGGACTATTTTTTTTTTATGGGACTATTTTAACCAGAGTGATTTCAGTCTGACCTGTGGATGATGACTCCAGCTTCTCCGGGTCCCCAGAGCCTAGAAGTTGTGGGTGGGATTTTCAGTTGTGCATACAGGACATTGCTCCTGGAGACACCAAAACTGGGAAGGGAAACTGATCGGGAGGAAGAGGCCTTTTCCCAGCTGTCTTCTCTCTGCTCACGGTGGGGCCATTATCAAAACGAGTAAGCTCCTGAGATGGGCACACCATCAGAATGTCCCCTTCCTCCTGCACACCAGATCTCAGATGGCTTCCTCTGCACTTGACCCCAGTCCAGTTTCTCTCACCCCAGTGGATCAGGAAATTAGGCTCATTTCTTTTGGAAGCAGTTGTTTCCCGCGGTGCTGACATATGCCACACCATGTTGTGTTTTATAGTTTATTTTGCATCGAGCTATTTCTAAACATGTATGCCCTTCTCATGTTTATCTTTTGGAGGAAGGAAATGGTCCCATCATATTGGGGGAAATCATCGATGAGAGGAATGCATGTAAAACCCGCTTTCAAATTTTGGAAGATGAATTGGACAGATCTCATTGGTCTTGGTCAATGCAAACATCTTTGGCTAGGAAAAGCAATGTTTTCTTCTGATCTGGAGCAGCTGAACAGGTTTCTACATCAAATGGGAACAAAATAGACAAGGCACTTCCAAGTGCAGCCGGAGAAGAAGCAGATTTGTTTTACACAATCTGACAGCGAGGAGAACCTCTGAGAAAAGACATATAATCAGCTCCAGAGACTCTGAAGTTACTCACAGCCCTGTGCAACTCCAGGGCTTCTAATTTGGGAAATGCATTTAAAGTTCCTCTAATGTAATAAACAGACAGGGACATTTTAGCTTTTTACCAAAGAAAAGTGAGTAAACATAACTGTACTCTACTCTGGAATCTGAGCTGTTATTCCCAATCTGCCGTGGGCCACATGACTGTAACTCTGGAAGCTGCAGAGGGACCCTTTGCAAAATGTGGGTAGTAAGAGTCCAATATGAATGAAATAGCAAGTCTGGGGGAATAAACTCAAGCCCTGAAACATTTAATGAATGGAAAATGCCCATGCACACACAGAGATAGAATTGTCTACTAAAAGTATACTTGAATCAGGAGAACAAAATGCTTTCTCAGATTTTTGATAATGTGGCTTCTTTTTGTTGTATAAAGTAGTAATAAAAGCAATAAGAAAACCCCATTTCTTTCCTTCTGTAGAACCATACCAGATTTTTTAAAAATAAAAATTGCTATCAAATTAAAACACAAAATGAAACAACTGGGATTGAGAAATGCCATTTTGAGCTAGAATTTTTTAACTAGAAATTTGTACTCGAAAATAAATTGTGAAACAAGGCAATTGGTCTTGAAAAGTCCTTTCAGGGAGTTAGAAGAACTCGAGTTCCAGCTTTGCTAAATAATTTATCTTGCAATCTTTGTTAGGCTACTTAATCTTTTTAGGTTCGAGTTTCCTTATCTGTAAAATGAGGGCATTAGACTCAGTGACTTCCACTTAAGGTTTCTCTGGTTTGTGAATTGTTAAACTAGACAAATATTGGCTCAAATTTAGACAATCTGCTATCAAAACTTTTTAGGAGGATAGAGTAGAGAGAAAGGCCTAAGTCATTCAGAAATGTTCCCTAATATTATGCATCATTTTAAAATGTAAACTACACACTCACGAAGAGTTAGGAATAATTAGAAATTATTTAACCAATTAAATTCATATTGGACAGAGTTGTGATGAGCTCTAATATAAGTGTGCTAGCTACTGAACAAATACTCCCTGTATTCACTAACACTGTACAGACAATTCCTTCTCACACACTGACAGGGGAGTGAGATGAACATCACACACTGTCCAACCAAAAGGCAAGGGGACATTCCTATCATTTCTGGGATATCTCAGTCTTATTTCACAGCTGAGGGTTTATGGTGAAAGGAAACTTCAGTTTCTGTTGTGAAGACTGTTTCCTCAAAGAGGCCTTAATTTAAAGTAAATTTTGCAAATGATCCGGGAGGAAAGAAAGGCAAGAATGGGGATTTTGTAAAGTCTCCTTGAACTGTCTGTGTCATCCCAAACCCTTAACCGAAATATTTGCTTTATCAGTGCTTACTATAAACATTGATAGGAAACGATTTTCTACGAGAGGCTTTCGTTTTCCACCTTTAGCAAACTGGACTGTAAATATGTAAATCCGATAGCTGATTTGCCAGCCCTTTGCTTCTTTCTGAAACTCAGGGAATAAAGTTTAATCTTCAGTGTCTCCGTGCACATTTTTATTAAACATATGAAAAACTTCCTGGCATAGTTTTCTGCCTAGAAGTAATTTTTCTTTACTCCTGATGGGTTTTTCCATGTGCCTGTCTGCAGTGATCCTGGATTTCCTCCAGTCCTTGGGGGAATAATTCATCTGATTGGTGGTTTGGACAGATCTAAACCCTTCTTTTTCATTTTTTCTTAAAAGTTAAGGTTGGATGCACAGGCATACATTTATCTCTGTTCCTTCAAGCTCCAAGTTTCAAGGGGCTGCCTGCGTCTAGAAGGGTAAGTGTGTTTCGATGTGGGATTTGATTTTAGACTCATGTTCCTCCAGATTTAAGCCAGGTACATCAATCTAAATTTTCTTCATAATAAAAGCAGTTATGTGGCCCCTTATACCTTACTCTTTTGTCTTATTTCCTAATGGGTTAAGAACACATTTGAAAGGAGATGGTAGTTGTTTTTTTTTTTTTTTAATTCGGGTACAAATGAAGATGGTACATTTTGTAAAAAGTGGACTCCTTTACAGATTTCTTGAGGTGCCATCATAGTGCTTTATGAATAATAGGAAAATGGGAGAGATGAAAAAGTCTTATTAGATACCCAATTATATTATCTTTATTGCTTTGCTGTGAACACAGAATTATCCTCCAGGATATAAAGTATTAAATGGTATGTTTTTAAGTTCTAAGAAAGAACATCTGCCTCCTGATTGATTGGCTTAATATAATGCAATTTAGCATATATGAACTAGCAGAATCAGCCAAACTGGAGTTTATATCCTGACTCTGTTACTCACTCACTGTACAGCCTTGGCAATTTCTCTCAATCTGAACTTCAGTTCCATTCAACAGTAAAATGAGAATAATAATAATCACTGCATTACTAAGAGGCTGCACGTAAAGAGCTCAGTAAATACTACCCTGTCCTTCCCTGAACTCCCACTTATGTGTGTTTTCATCGAATAAATTGTGTCAAATTAACTGTATGATATTAATTGTATGATCACACTTAGACAAATAATTTTGTTTTGTTTTGTTTTTGAGACCGAATCTCACTCTGTCACCCTGGGTAGAGTGCCATGGCATCATAGCTTGCAGCAACCTCAAAATCCTGGGCTCAAGCAATCCTCCTGCCCCAGCCTCCCTAGTAGCTGGGAATATAGGTGCCCACCACCACGCCTTGCCAATTTTTCTATTTTTAGTAGAAACAGGGTCTCACTCATGCTCAGGCTGGTCTCAAACTCCTGAGCTGAGGCAATCCATCTGCCTTGGACTTCCAGCGTGCTAGCATTACAGGTGTGAGCCACCATATCTGGCCCAACCTGGCTTCTTAAAACATCTTGGATGATTTAATGTCAGCTCAGCTCCCCTGAAGGGCCAGCTGAGACCATCTGCTCCAATCCTAAAAAAATCTCTGGTCCCCAGACCCTTAGAAAAGCTAATATTCTTTTTGGAATTTTAATCGCTTTAGCCTCCTTGATACAGGGGTGTCTGACTTTGTTGTACATTGGACGCACCTCATAGTTATTTCTGAAAATATGGGCCACTGGGGATTCTGATTCATCTGTTGTGGGGTGGGCCCTAGGCATGGGTAATTTAGAAAGGTTGTCAAGATAATTCTGATTGCTTGTAATGGTAAAGATTAAGAACCACTGCTGGAAACTTTTGACATCTGTTGGCAGGATTCAAGTGACAAGGGGAATCCTGTGATTCTCTTGTCACGGGAATCATGGAACAGCACTGTGAATTCTTGGAGAAACTCAGAACTAATCTTATTTGACTGATTTCCATTGTTTATACTCCAAATCCATCTTTGTAGACTCAGGGGTATGCCAGGTAACATTACTCCCATCTAGAACTGAAGAGTCTAATTTAGAATTAATATTTTTTCCTGGTATGTAAGCAAAAGCATAATTGTGGTTTGACCTGATTTCATCTTTGACTCTTATCAGTCACCATTGCTATGAAAAGTTTTTTGGGAAACTTGTCAGCAAAATGTTAAGGGAAACTCAAGAACGCCACAAATTTTCTTTGACCATTCACTGATAATATTCTATTTTTTCCATTTACAGACATGATGTAGTTTCTCTTTTTCCCACCTGGTCTACTTTGCACCTGGAGAAAATGTGCTTGGTGTGGTGGAGACTTCATCTAAGACTCTGTCCAGATGGGATTCGGGTCCCAAAGCATCTGGATAGTGATTTTCAACCTGTGTGCCATGAGAGGTTCTTAGGGGTGCTTTGAAAATTGTTAAAGACCATTCATTAAATTATTTTCAAAAGAGGTTCAAAGCACAGTAAACATATTCTTTTTTTTTTCACTCTATTTCTTGACCAACACAACTCAAGTGTGCCATGAAAGTTTAACTATAGGTTGTGAAATTAAAAAAAAAAGAATGTTAGCTCAGCGCCTATGGCTCAACGGGCTAAGGCGCCAGCCACATACACCTGAGCTGGGAGGTTCGAATCCAGCCCTGGCCGCCAAACAACAATGACAGCTGCAACCAAAAAAATGGCCCAGGCATTGTGGCGGGTGCCTGTAGTCCCAGCTACTTGGGAGGCAGAGGCAAGAGACTCACTTGAGCCCAGGAATTGGAGGTTGCTGTGAGCTGTGATGCCATGGCACTCTATCCAGGAGACAGCTTGAGGCTCTGTCTCAAAAAAAAAAAAAAAAAAAGAGTGGAAGACATTGCTCTAGACCCACAAAGAATTCCTCAAATTGGAAAAACAAGGAATGAAGCAGCACAGTGGGTGACAGGGGAGAGGAATTTGATGCTGACTGGCAGTTTGGGATTGAGGGGTGGGACGTCATGGCCACAGCTTGCAGCTGAAAAGAAACCCTTCTGGGTGGTGGCTTCTTTGGGGGTGTGGTTGATGAACAAGGTTGTTCTCTGTTGTGGTTCTAGAGGAACAATTGGGCACGGCTTAAAGAGCACATTTGCTTGGACTAAACACCAGTATCTTTCCCCAGCCACATTCACTGTTTAGATCAGTAAAATCCCCTCAGTTTCTGATTTAAACTCATGCTCTGCCTTTGAGAAAACCACGACTGGGCAGAAGAAAATTGCCAGAGCATTTGCCATCCCCAAACACCCCGAGGACACGGGGGACTGCTGCTTCTTCAGCACATGCCTTTCCAGAAACCACAAAGCTTGAAAATATGAATTTTCTCATTAAAGTGCCTGAAAACTCAATCCAAAAGTTTGAAACAGTGGTTTCAATATACTATTAAAAGCTCTATAATAAGCAATTTTGGGAATCAGGATGGAAGCTAATTATAGAACTTCCTTGCCGTGGCTGTTTCTATTTACATCTTCGAGACCACAGAAGCAAACAGCGGAGGCTTTCTTGATGCATCAGCGTCTTCCTGATCAGGGAGTTCTGTGAAACTGCGCTTGCCTCTTTCCCCTGAACACACATTATGGTTGAATAGTTCCAGTTCAAGGACAATTCCAGTTTCTAGTATTCAGGCCAAGTCTACTATTCTTTCCTTGAAATGCTGAGTCTCCAGACACGTGCAGACAAATAGACAAGACATTAAAGTTGTGACACACCATGGTGGTGCTCCCATAGGCTCTTTGTGTGGCGTTTAATCTTTCTGTTGAGTGTATGTTTCATCAGTAGCAGAAAACCACAGAAGAAAACAGTCAAGTACATGTGATATCTGCTAGGCTGGGTTCTTTCCCTCCACAAAAATGCAAATGTTAACTTTTCGGGTTGATTTTTAAGAAAACGAAAACTTTGACAGCAAAAGAAACTGTCCAGAGAGAACATGTCAGGACACCGCCAAGTCTTACTGAATTGAACGATTCAGTTTCAGTCCTAGTCAAAAGGCTTTGTGACCAATTTGCACCATGGCAGCTGAAGCAGTTGGCCTGGAAAGATGACTATTATGAAAGCAATTCTCCACAGCGCCTGGCCTCACAGACACACCCAACTGACCCGGAATTCATCAGTACCCACCCACCATGGGGCTCAGTCTTGGCTGCCCATTAGAATCACCTGGGGAGCTTTGTAACAATTCCCAAGCCAGGTAATTAAATCAGACCAATTATATTACAGTCTCTGGGGGCTTGTCCCAGGCACCAGCAGCTTTTAATGTTTCCCAGGTGATTACGATAGAGAGCCAAGGTTGTAAAACCACAATTCCCTATCTAGAGCCCCTCCAGGCCATGAGATTGTGGTGACTTCAGCATTTCCAGTCCTCCTTTTTACCCAGTGTGGGCTAAGAGGCTGCCTGGGCCTCCTAGAAAATTTCCTGTTTTTAAAACTATCCCTGGATTGGACAAACATACATTTGAAAATAAGCAAAAAATAAAGCCTAAGTGTCTGTCAGAGATGTCTAATCTCAAAAACTCAATCTTATGAGTAATTGAAATGCCTTTTCCAGAAAGAAAATATTTATGTGCCTATTGTGCTATAGCAATGAATATGAAGTATTTGAACTGCCAAAATCTTTGAGATTGAGGAAAAAAATGATATTCTTATGTACAGTATATCTGAGGGAGTGAAAACAGAACTACTATTCGTGAATAGCTGTATATATATATATATATTTGAGACAGAGTCTTACTCTTTCCCCCCAGGTAGAGTGCTCTGGTATCATAGCTCACAGCAACCTCAAACTCTTGGGCTTAAGCAATCCTCTTGCTTCAGCCTTCTGAGTAGCTGGGACTACAGGTGCTTGCCACCATGCCAGGTTAGTTTTTCTATTTTTAGTAGACATGGGGCCTCACTCTTGCTCAAGTTGGGCTTGAACTCCTGAGCTCAAGTGATCCTCTGGCCTCGAACTCCCAGAGTGCTGGGATTACAGGCCTGAGTCACGGCACCTGGCCACATAACTGATATTTAATAAATAGTAACAAGAAGCCAGGAATTGTTTTCTAAGTACACATTTCATGTATGTTAACTCATTTGATCTTCACTCCAATCAAGGGAGGTAGATAATATGATCAGCCTTATTTTCAGCAAGGACGTGGAGACACCAGCCCTGGGGCCACCCCTCTGATTAGGAGCTGGGCAGGGTACACATAAGGGCAGTTGAGACCAAAGCCTGTATCGCTGGGTCCTCATATAAATGCAGGGAAATTTAAGAATCTCTGTCCGTAGCCGTAAATATGCCTTGAGATAGCAAAATTCTGCTTTCAGGAAATTATCTTCAGAAAACAACCATGTGTATGCACAGTTATATTCATTGGAAATAAAATATTGAGGGGAAAAAAAGAGAGACAAGTCAAAAGTCCACAAATAGCGGGTTGGTTGAGTTAACCATATAAAAGCTGTGTAATGGGACAACCTGTCCCATTGGAAGCCCTGTTGGAAAGTTGTTCTTATCCAATCTTTCCCCTTCACAACCCATGTTGAGAATGGCAGCACTTTTATCCCATGCTTGAGTAAGCAGTCACTTGGGCAGAAGTGACTGGCTCTGGGAGCAGGTAGCCCAGAGCCCTGCAGCCAGCTATAGGAGCTGAAGGGACCAGTGTCTTCACATGCCTGGAGCTCATCACCAAGCCCAGGTAGAAACATCTCATGTGCAGGAACATATCTGACCACGGGAAAATGTACTCTAGATTTTATTAAGCTAAGAAAAGTCAAACAATAAAAAAGTATATTCTAGGAGGATAACTCCATCATTACAAATTGGTACGGATGGTCATATCAGCTGCTAAAATATTCTCCTCCATACCAGGGGGTGAACAGCCACTGCGCCAAGAACACTCCCCAACCACCACCCATACAGGGCTCCCCCAAATCCAGTAGGCCTGGACCACCTCAAAGTGAAGCAACAACTAGGTCAAGCCAAGCGTGGACGGCTTGTTTGTCATCAGTGGGGATTTGCCTGTAAGTTCCTTCTCCAGGAAGCAAGAGGGTCGCTTGAGCCCAAAAGTTTGAGGTTGCTGTGAGCTGTACTGATGCCATGGCACTCTACCCAAGGTGACAGAGTGAGACTCTGTCTTGAAAAAAAAAACTCATCCTTTTCCAGAATCACCCAGGATTTGTTCTGATTGGCTCATGCCTGAACTTTGCAGGTGGTTAAATGTTTTGAATATCTCCTCTGTATATAATTAAAAAGTGGGTTAATAAAATACAAATATGTGGTTTGATAGACCAAACAAGACCTAGTGTTAGTTAGATCAATACTTTTCAATAATCTATTTTACATTTCAAGATAGCTAGAAAAGAATAAATCAAACATTTCTAGAATAAAGAAAAGCCAAATATTTAATGTGCTAGATATCCCAAGTACACTGATTTGATCTTTCCAAATTGTTTGAATGTATTAAATCATCATGTGTATTCCACAACTATTATGAATCAATCAAAAAATTAAGAAATAGTTTTTAAAAATCTAGGTAGAGAAGAGTTTCTGGAGGAATAAATACAAGTGTTAATATTTATTCCACACTTCCCTGGATTTCCCACTCATCAGCTTTGAGCAAACATATTCTTATAAGCAGAAAAAATAAAAACTAATAAATAGTAATTTTTGGAAATAAATTATGATTGAATCTGAGTCCTCCAAATACTGATACTTATTTACAAAAGTGTACTTGGCCTTCTAAGCAGCAGAGTCTTCCTAAATTTCTGGATTAAATTTCCTTCCCCTGAGATAACAGGACATCCCCATGAGAACCCAAAGATGACAGGGTTCTTTCTCCATTTTTCTAGATGCACAGGAAGTTCTCAAATCATGTTGAACACTGGAGAGGAGGAGAGACTCGAATAATGACTGAGGTGGAGTTTCAAAGTCAAATCATTTCCATTTAGAAGCAATAAGGAATATGGTGAGTCTTCTAACATTGGGTTTGTGGACCAGAGTCTCCTCACGTGACAGTTCCTTCCACGTGTTCAAATCGAAGGCTCTTCCCTCTCCTGTGGTTGGGGAGGGCAGCCACCCATCCGGGGGACACAGTTGAAGGCCCATCACAGCAGGAGAACCTTTGATCTGAGTGTGTAAGGAAACCCCTGATCAGCTGCGAACCCCTATGAGACCCTTGCCCACAACCTAAGCATAGAAGATATTCCATATTCCTGCATTGTTTTAAAATGAAAATAACTTAATTATGCAACTCATTCTCCATGTTAACTGGAGACCACTCCCCTTCTCTTGGTTCAACATGAATGTGGGAATTTCGTGTGGCATCCAGAAAATGGGGTTTTCTTTTCATCCTCTTACCTTTGGTCATCATTGTGATGTCCTATATCTTCTCAGCCCCTCAAAGTGGGATCATTTATGCAGCGGGTTTAGGAACTGTCTTGGCAAATGCTGGGAGATGCAGTGCCCAGAGCTTACCCCGCTTTGCTGCACACTGTAGTCATTTCCCTGTGAGGTCTCCCCGCCTCCACAGAGGCACCCCTTAGGTTGAGGCAGAGATCACTGCTGTTTAGGGGACCCAGCAATTCCATGACCTTTTCCTTTTCTTTCCTTCCTTCCTTTCTTTTTCTTTCTTTGTTTTTTTTTTAGAGTCTAACTCTATTACCCTGGGTAGAGTGCCATGGCATCATAGCTCACAGCAACCTCGAACTCTTGGGCTTGAGCAATGTTCTTGCCTCAGCCTCCCAAGCAGCTGGGAATACAGGTGTCCTCCACAATTCTCAGTTATTTTTAGAGACGGGGTCTCACTGTTGCTCAGGCTGATCTCGAATCCCTGAGCTCATGCAATTCACCCACCTGGGCCTCCCAAATTGCCAGGATTACAGGTGTGAGCCACTGCACCTGGCCTAAGTTCCTAAGATGTGTTAGACCTCTACTCTTCCTTTAAGCCTCCTAAACAACACAGGACCTGTGTATAATTATGACTGTGTCTGTAACAGATAAGAGAAATTAAATAATTATGAAGGCAGAAGTTCACTAGAATGTAGGCACTGAAAAGAACAGGATTTATTAAGCAAATTATTTTGGAGATTATGTTTTTTAATTACCTAATAATTGGATTAACATTTTAATTTTGATATCATTGCTACATAAATGCAGTATATGATTATGTTTGTGCAATAGCAAATATTTGAATAACAAGACACAGAGCCATGCCAGCGCCACCCCAAATTGTCCGTGAGATTGGGTTTCAGGCAAAGTCTGGCAATGTCACCAGAGCAGGGAGGAAGCTCTGGGCCTGTGGAGGGACTGCGGGTATAAGGGCAGGAATGTCACAAGACTAAATTTTCTCTCCCCGGGGATTTTCAAAAGCAACTCAGAGTAAATGTATGTGAAGGACATTTATTACAATGGAGATTTACTTTAGCTCTTTGCAAAATTCCCTGTGACAAGCAGGTGGGTTGCACTGTGCTCCCTGGTCATAGCGAAGGGTTGGATTACAGATGGAAAGCAGAAGGTGGTCACATGTGCCCCTCTCCTGGGTGTTGGGTTCCAAATATCTCAGCTGTTTTGGGGTGCTGAGCTGGGGGGAGCTGGTGGAGTGATGGTGGGGGTTATTCAGAGCCACTGATCAGAGTGATGATTCCCTTACAGAAAGTCATGAAGGCCAGGCACAGTGGTTCTTGCCTGCAATCCCATCACACTGGGAGGCCAAGGCACGTGGATCTCTTGAACTCAGGAGCTCAGGAGTTCAAGACCAGCCTGAGCAAGAGCAAGACCCTGTCTCTACTAAAAATAGAAAACCTAGCAAGGTAGAGTGGTGCACACCGATAGTCCCAGCTACTTGGGAGGCTGAGCCCAGGAGATTGAGGTTGATGTGAGCTATGATTTAAGTTAAAATGGGAGGAGTTAAAGAGAAATGAACAGAAATGCTTTGTTGGGAGGCTGGAGGGTACACAGCGAGGAAATTCCGTGTGTAGTGCGTGTTATGTTTATTCAAACACACATATACATACACCCATAATCCCTGAACCACGTTCACTTTGGGACCCTCTGTAGGATCATAAAGACGCATACTTTCCCAACATTTGCATTTGAATGAACGTATTGCACACATAGTGTTCAAGGATATATTTGAGCAGGGCAAGTGTTATCACAACATCTCCTTATTTGAAAGTTGTTTGTGAAGCAACTGAATTACGGGGAGCACAGCTAAGAACTGAGAAGAAAACAGAACAGATGTCTCAGAACACTTCCACGCTGGGCACTTTATTTAGAAAGTGTCATTTTAATCTCTTTACCTTTATGTACAGCCAGGTTTTCTTTCTTTCTTTTTTTTTTTTTCAAGTTTCTATGATGAAAGTCCTAGAATTTTGAAGCCACGGGGGTTTGGGCTTGAATTCAAGTAAATTAACTCTTCTGAGGTCCATTTTCATAATCTGTAGAGCATTTTTTTTTTATCTTTTTTTTTTTTTTGGCTGGGGCTGGGTTTGAACCCACCACCTCTGGCATATGGGGCCAGCGCCCTGCTCCCTTGAGCCACAGGCACCGCCCTCTGTAGAGCATTTTTTAAGCATAATGTTATATAAGAATTAAAGAAGGTAAACAGATGGAAAAACGCCAATGGAACTGGAAACACAGACAATGTTCTTCAATAACAATTAATTTTTCTCCTTCGTTTCCCGGCACATGATGGATTAGAAGCCGGTGAAGAGGAGGCTACATCATTAGATGTATCAAAATAGATAAAGTAACTAAAAAATACCAGGTTCCTCTTTCCTGAGCCCCAGCAAGCATGACAAGGTGAGATAATCGTCAGCGTATTTTCCAGAACATGGTGAGACACGTCACAAAGGCTTAAGAGCTGCTTCTCCTCAAAATAAATAAGACAAAAACTTAGCACTGAGGGTACCAAGTCAAACTTTATACAGGCTAGAGGGAAGCTGGGGTGATATGGATGTATCTGACATGGATATATCTGAAGAAGTGACACACTGCTCCCGGGGAGTGAGTGTCCACAGACTACTTTAGTAAATAATTTAGTCTTCGTGGGCCACACAAGGTCTCCATCACATCTTCTTCTTCCGTGTATGGGTGTGTGTTCTTGTTTGTTTCTTTTGCCACACTTGAAAATGCAAAGAGCTTTTCTTTTTTAAAATTATTCCAGATTAATTTGAGGGTACAAAGAATCAGGCCCCGATGTTTGCATTTGTTATGTGGACTCCCTGTTGTAGCTGTGTTCCTCACCCAGGGGCGTGTCATGTGCCCTTACATGGTGCCCATTAGGTGGGAGCTCGACAATTCCCCTTCCTCCTTCCCTCCTCCCAACTTGAATTGGAATGAGTTTTTCTCTTATGTGGCGTGTATTAGGTCATCTCCAGGCTTCATCTTAGTATTGAGTACATTGGATACTTGCTTTTCCATTCTTGTGATACTTTACTAAGAATGTGTTTCAGCTCCACCCAGGTAAACACAAAAGATGTAAAGTCTCCATCTTTTCTTGTGGCTGAATAGTATTCCATGATGTACATATACCACAGCTTGTTGATCCATTCCTGGGTTATGGTCATTTAGGTTGTTTCCACATCTTGGTGATTGTAAATTGAGCTGCAATAAACAATCTAGTGCAAATGTCCTTATGATAAAATGATTGTTTTTCTTCTGGGTAGATGCCTAGTAGTGGGATTGTAGGGCCAAATGGGAGGTCTAATTTGAGTTCCTTGAGAATTCTCCATATTTCTTTCTAAAGAGCTTGTATTAGTTTGCAGTCCTACCAATAGTGTAAAAGTGTTTCCTTCTCTCCATATGCATGCCAGGATCTGTAGCTTTGGAACTTTGTGATGGCAAAATATTTCTAACTCATATGTGAGCCATTGACTAGGTTTGGGTCATGGGTCATAGTTCCACAGCACCGACCAACAGTGTATCCTGCAGGATTAGAACAGAGTCAAATGGCCTTTGATGTGTCTGACCTGAATTAGTGGGTATGGTGAATATCCATTGTGTGTGTGTGACACAATTCAGTCCCTAACCAGTGTATATGCAGTACCAGGCCCATAGTAACTTTGCTGCTGGACTCAGGGGTCAGTCTGCCTGTCACGTGAGCCAATCAACAGAGAAGTGGATGAGAGATCAGTGGTTCAACATTTATTTATAGAGAAGTCAGTGGTTTTGGAGAGCAGGGGAATGTTTGTCTAAAGAACTGTTTTGTCCTCTCTTTTTCTTTGCTACTTTTAATTTTTTACAGTAAAAGTAAACATGGGCAATGTTATTATAGTATGTCAGACAGATTCTCTCTCACAGGTTACAAAGTTATATAATATCTTTTTATCTTAATTTTTAACATCTTTTTATTTTAAAGTGGTTATATCTTTAAAGTATTTTATTTTAAAATAAACTTATCTTTATTTATTTATTTATTTTTTGAGACAGAGTGTCAAGCTGTCGCCCTGAGTAGAGTGCCGTGGCATCACAGCTCACAGCAACCTGAAACTCTTGGGCTAAGCGATTCTCTTGCCTCAGCCTCCGAGTAGCTGGAACTACAGGCGCCCGCCACAACACCAGGCTTTTGTTGTTGTTGTTGTAGTTGCCATTGTTGTTTAGCTGGCCCCAGGCTGGGTTCAAACCTGCCAGCCCTGGTGTATGTGGGAACCCGCCAGCCCCAGTGTATGCAGCCAGCACCCTAGCTGCTGAGCTACAGGCACTGAGCCTAGAAGAAATTTATATTTAGTTAATATTTTATTGTATGTACAGAGTGGCTAGGGTTTTTGACAGGTATCATGAAGTCTAGTTTTTTAACTTGTCTATGACAGTAGGCCTTGGAAGTGAATAAAAAATCTTTACATGTCAGTACATAGTTTATTTTGGTCTTGCCAGGGCCTGACTAGCAGCACCTTATGTGAGATGGCTGTTCAGGTTAACAGTGTTGGTAACAACTTCACAGTAAATACTACCTTTTATTACGGGATATATTTTCACTGTCCTTTGAGACATGCGTATTGGTGTATATGCAGACATATGCATTTTTTAAAGTGTGTTACATGAATTAATGGGCACAGTGCCTAAGTCTGCAGTCAAGACATCCTACTAGCAACAAATCTATGCTCATTGCCATTACAAATGAGTGCATCATTGGGGTTTATTTGTGTAGATTTGCCTGTATTAGAAATGAGTATTATAACCAGAAAAGTCGATAAAGGTTTTCATTCATATCTGAGTGAACAGTGAAAATATATCCCGTAATAAAACGTAGTACTTATTGTGAAGTTACTATGAGCCTGGCACTGCATATATGCTGAATTGTGTCCCCCACCTCACAAAGTGCCCCAAATTCATATGTTGAAGCCCTAATCCCCAACGTAAGAGTATTTGGACAAAGGGTCTTAATGGAGGTCATTAGGGTTTGATAAGGTCATAAGGGTGTGGCCCTAATCCAAGAGAACATGTGTTCTTATCAGAAGAGGAAGAGACACCAGGAGCATATATGTACAGAGGAAAGGCTATGTGAGGACACAGTGGGCAGGTGGCCATCTGCAAACCAGGATGAGAGACCTCACCAGAAAGTAGCCCTACCTACCAGCACCCTGATCTTGAACTTCCAGCATCTGTAACTATGAGAAAATACATTTCTATTGTGGAAGCCACTCTGCACCTGTATGGAGCCCGTGGGCTTTGAACAGAGATGAGGAGGCTATGTTGATGTTCTCTCAGCTTTAATATTTGAGGTGGCTCCTTGCTTGATTAAGTAGAACCATAGGGGTTGGGTGCAGTGGCTCATGCCGGCTCTGGGAGACTGTGGCAGGAGGATCCATTGAGCTCAGGAGCTTGAGACCAGCATGAGCAAGAGTGAGACCCATCTCTACTAAAAATAGGAAAGCTAGTTGTGCATGGTGGTGGGCACTAGTAGTCCCAGCTTCTTGGGAGGCTGAGCCAAAAGGATAAATTGAGCCTAGGAGTTTGAGATTTCTGTGAGCTATGATGATGCCACAGCACTGTATTCAAGGAGAGAGAGTGAGAGTCTGTCTCAAAAAATAAATTAATAAAAATAAACAGAGCTATAGGCACATATAATATAAAACAGTGGTTCCGAAAAGTATGTTAGCACAAGGGCACCTGAGGATGACTGTGAATCCCACCTGGACCAATTTCACTGCTTCCAAGAGGAGCAAAACAAAGTAGAGACTGAATGGCCTATTGCTTGGTAGGGTATATATTGGAATGTGCCCAAGGGAAGAAATATGAACCATATTTTATTTCTCTCCTTCTGCCCTCTATAACATGTATGTGCAAAATGCAATGTGTACTAAAGGAAAGATTTATTTTCCAAAATAAACTAGTCTTTCAGCATTTTATATATGGGAAGGGGATAAAGCAGACACAACCACATGAGCCAACCTCTCTTTGGCAAACCTTGGTCCCCCGGGTGACTCCTGATCTCTGCGTGCAGAATCCAGCCCTGGGCTAATCCCCCGCAGTCGTACACTAGAGAAATGCTGCTCAGCCCCAGACTCTGAGATTAATCCCGAACTGAATTAAAGTCTAGCTGATTACACAGTTGAAGATTGTTGAAGTGATGGGGGGGACTGTGGCTAACAGGGAATCGCCACTAAACAATCCCCATGTTCCTGACCCTGGTGCTTGCATAGCCTGAAATCTAATAATTAAAACTGTAACCCATGGTGTCTTGATTGGGCTTATCTGAATGCTCTGAATTAAAAAAAGGTCAAAGCAGGGAGCTTCCAGGGTGTGGAAATGGTCTCACGCAGAAAACTTATTGGGACAGTATTGGGTGATATAACATCCACTTCATTGAATCTCCGCGAACCTGTAATTTTGGTGGTGTGGAATGATTTTCTGAAATGTGTTTAGAAGACGTTTTTTTATTCCTTTTCTACAAAATATGCGCTAAATGCCTATTACAAATATTCCTTTGGATTCTGGTGGAAATAGAACGTGAAACATAAGATATTAGACTTATTCATCTATTTAAAGGGATAATTATTTTGAGAAACATCTATTACATAAGCCTTACTGACCAACCTAGGGCAATTTTATTCTCCCACTCTTACAGTGTAAAGATGATATTTAAAAGCATTAAATTTACCACTAATGTACTTCATGTATTCTGAAAATATGAACTAGTCTGTCATTAAAAATCACCTTCCCTTTGGCCTTGGGAAGGGTCCTGGAGAGAAGAAACTAATATTCTTTCTCTCCCACCTTAATCAGAACACAGGCGCAGGCACCACGCAGACACAAAAGCTTTTGGGTCGTGCTTCATCATCATGAAAATTTAAGAGATAATGTTGCTTCTTTGACTCCATAAAGAAATAGACCAAAAGGGTAGAGTATGCAGTAACATTCCGTTTAGACTTTTCAGTGGAAAATAAAGTTTTAGCTTTGAAATGTGACCAAGGTATTGTCCTGGTGGATGTGGGCCTGGGGTCTAGAGTTGGGCTTCCAAATCCATATTCTTTTTTCAACACCACTGTCCTAAAAGTGTGTTCGACACAGGATGCTTTCGGGGAATGGAAAATGATTTGCTGAGTGTGGCCTTGTAGGGAAAGCAACACAAACCAAACTAACAAGGTCAGCGGGAAATCACGGCATGTGGGGACTGGTGTCTCAATGCCACCGAGGCTGCTGAGTGGCAGAGTCCCGTGAGAGATGCGTCCTGGAACAATCCCTCTACCGAAATGACAGATGAAATGTTTTCTATATCCAAGCTTTTCCTTTCTAAAGTCTCTTGTAAGTGGCCTCCTATTTCCTGGAAAGGCAGAGACTGCCAGAGGAGAGTATGGGTTACTAGACCAGAAGGACAAAGAGAAAAAATAAAAGTTGGTGTTTTTTTTTTTTTCTTCCAAAATAGGCACCTGAATCTTACCCCTTTCCCAAATCAATGCTTTTTTTCTTTTTTCTTTCTTTCTTTCTTTTTTTTTTTTTTTGAGATAGAGTCTCACTCTGTCACCCTGAGTATAGTGTGGTGGCATCAGAGCTCACAGTAACCTCAGACTGCTGGGTTCAAGGAATCCTCCTGCCTCAGCTTCCTGAGTAGCTGGGACTACAGGCACCTGCCACCATGCCCCACTGGTTTTTCTATTTTTAATAGATGGGGTCTTGCTCTTACTCAGGCTGGTCTGGAATACCTGAGCTCAAGGGATCCTCCTGCCTTGGCCTCCCAGAGTGCCTAAATCAATACTTTTGAGAAGTCAAACAATTTCCCTTGTAAAGGGCATACTTAATTGCAGGCAGATGAGATTCTTGCGAGTTAGTGGCCAGAAGGAAGGAAAGAAGAAAGAAGGGAAGGAAGGCAGGAAGGCAGGAAGGTAGGTTGCTTATTCCAAATCTGTAAAGGAAGAGCAGCAGCTTCCAGTAGGAGTCACTTTGGCTGAGAGGAGGTGTTGTAAGTGGGGACGCAGATAGAGTCCTGTTTTGGGAAATGATAGTAGAAATAGGGAGTTCCCAGGGGAGGCGGGAGAGCTGGGTGGGCAGTGGCCCGGTGTAGAGGAATGGCACTGTGACAGAGAACCCAGAACAACAGCTGGCCTCCAGCTCTGGGGGGAGTCAGGACGAAGCCTGCAGAGCCTCCACGCAGGCAATGAAGCACCATTCACCCACGGGGAAGCGTCTGTTCTCCTGGCTGCTGGTGACTTCCTGCACCTACCTATGTTTGGACCACCAGAGCCAACCCCTGCTGCCTGCTGTCCACCTTGGACTTTTCCTTTCAGTAGGTTAAAACACTGACAGGCCTGTCAGATCTTCAAGGGATTTGCAGTGAGGTGGATGGAACACACTGCCCTGCAAGAGTGCCCCAAGTGTGGGTGGCCCAGGGAGGTGGTGGAAGCTAAGCACCCCCACAGCCACTGTGCTCCCCTTTGGCTACAGGGGGAAGAGGGAGGCTGGCTGGAGCAGGGGCTCCTGGAGGCCTGGGCAGAGATGGTGGCATTACCAGAATTTCTCTCTTCAGTAGGGCCTTGGTCTTGGGGAGTCTAGGAATGAACCCAAGGACCACAGATCAGTGGTAAGATAGGCTTTTATTAGAAAGGAATACAGAAGGACTAAAAAGCACCAGAGCTCTGGCAGGAGAAAGACCAAGTGGGAAGTTTCTATGTGTTTCCTGTTTATCTAGGGGTATTAGGTCTTGAGAATTACACTTGGCCAGGACTCCACAAATAGAAACGTGTTTTCAACGTTAATGAGTGTTATCCACAAATGAATGAATGCAGCCCCTCCAGCTCAGGGCAAAAGATCAGTTGTTCCCTTCATGAAATTGCCCAGGCCTAGGAAAACTGGGGTCCCCTGTCCAGCCTTGAATGGGGTAACCCTGTAGCAGAGGGGCACCTGAGGCCTTCCTCTTTTCAGAAAACCATTTCCAGTTGATTGTTTACCAATTTCATGAATTTTATCTGGAAGATTTTAAAACCCAGGCTGTTTCCCTTGCTACCTGTGTAATATGAAATAGCTTTTTCATTGGCATGGGAATTTAAAAAAAAAAAACAAAACACTAAACTCAGCAAAAAAAGATTAGAAAGATAAACATACTCCTTTATTAATCACATGATGTATGCAGAAGCCTAACACGGCCAATACTTGGCACCTTCGCTCTGCAGTATTACCTGCCTCACAGCTGTCCGCCCCCTATCCCTCTGAGGCCCATCAGAGCAGATAATTAGGAGTGGACCCGACACAGCAGAGTCAAATTAAGCCCTGATGTAAGCAGGGCGGGCCTTGCTAATTCCTTCCCACGCAGCAGTTGATCCTCTGATAGGCCCTTCCTTAGGCTGGTGGCTGGGTGGGGTGTAGAAACACAGCCACAGTAAGTGCTGGAACCTGGGCCACTTGGCCTGTGAAGAGACGAGCCATGTCCTTCTCCTGACCTCCTTTCTTCTTCTTCCCTTCAGTCTTTCCTTCTTGGGAGTCAGCATGCATTGGTGTTTCCTGCTTCTTCTTCCCTTCAGTCTTTCCTGCTTGGGAGTCACCAAGCACCAATGCTTGGTGTTCTGATTCTGGGATATTCCAAACGGCCCACCAGAGGAATGAGAGATGTCCCCTGTTGTATTGAGGATTCTAAGTCTAGAGCGCATCAACTTAGAGGATTCTAAGTCTAGAGCGCACCTACTCTTGACAGTAGGTGACATCCACAATGGATGCCTCATGGAAGACGTAGCTTTCTCCCCGGTTGTGTAAGTACGTGGAAAGTTCTCATTGGCATTTTCTTTTCTAGTGCAAGAGATGGAGAAAGCGTGAGTAAAACTAGTAATATACACCTAAGCTGTCCATACTCAGTTCTTTTGTTAAAATGATTTTAAGCATATTTAAGCTCTTTAAATTACATCTTCCGGTGGCGCCTGTGGCTCAAAGGAGTAGGGCGCCGGGCCCATATGCCGGAGGTGGCGGGTTCAAACCCAGCCCCGGGCCAAAAACTGCAAAAAAAACAAAACGAAATAAATAAATAAATAAATTGCATTTTCCTGCAAGCAGATTTATATACAAAAGTGTTCTGTGGCCCACCATAAAAATGATGAGAGGGTTATGGTCGCTAAAGCCAACATTTAAAATTAATTTCTAGGACTAGGGGAGAAAATATATGTTGACCCCCACACCTGTTCCCTGCCAGACCCTCCTGGCTGGAAAACTTCCATTAGGAGGCCAGCTGAGTGGGAATGGGGGCCAGCTCCTGGGCACTTGAGACCACACTTATGTTAGCATAATGTTTTGCTATAATTTTTTATTCAATTTAAACTACTAGTTCCAGCAAAAGCATGACACATAGATGGTTTCTATTTGCTTAATCACAAGTATAATGAGGCGTTTTGAAGCAATCTGAATGTCCAATGACAAACAAATGATTAAATACATTATGGCACATCAACTTAGCCGAATATTTTGTAGTTATTAAATGGCAATTATGAAGTTAAACAGAAACATAAAAAACTGTCATATTGGACAAGGAAGCAGGTTGAACTTACCGTGCAGTGATTATAAGTGTTAGAAAATCATAAAAACATATTTTCATAGAAAATAAGAAAGTAATTCATCAAGGTGCCATAATAAGTTGTAAATTTTTTTGGAAAGGTGTCACCATTGTGTGCCACCTGATATCACAGGCCGAGGAGGACACACTTCACTTACACTAGCACCTCAGCCCAAAATGCATGAACTGCGTCTAATCATGAGGAAATATTAGACACAACCAGAGGAAGGTCCTTCTAGAAAACAACTGGCCCATAGGCTTCAAAAATATCAAACCTACAATTAAAATTTTAGCCTATGTCTACTTATGACAAGCTGATCGTGTAAAAAATAATTCAATAAATGATCAGGCATTTTATTTGTATAGTAAAAATTCAGCTTTCAAATAAAATATGTAAATGTTAGTGATGTAAATAAAAAGGTTTAAATATAGATGATTGACTATTGTTATTTTAATCTTATTTGAAATTTTATTTAAAATTGTTATTGCATTTCTTTCATTTGCCTTTGTGGTATTTTAGCATCATTTCTTAAAAGGAACTCAGTTGCCCTGTGTTGTCTTATATTTGTCAGACAGTTTAATAATTTTAATTTCTCTGTCAATATTCTAGACGAAGATAGAATTATAGTAATCTGACAGTGACAAATAATTGGTCCGTGATGCTAAATTTCTTGGCTTAGTTGATGCTAAATTTGCTTGCAATGGCAACAAGTGATATTCTTCTTTCATACTGAAACAATCAGAATTTTACCAATTTTGTATTACTTGATGAAAAAATCTGTTTGCATTTGAGCTGAAAACAAAATGAAGAAATACCAACAACAATAACAAAAACAAAGGAAATATACTTCGTTATTATTATAATGTTACATGGGGGCAAAAGAGAACAAAAGATTCATTATATTGCTACTCTTCCTGGATTTAAATTTTCTGAATAACTTGAGTTTTGGATCCAAATCTGTAATCTTTCTTTTTTTGTCACAAAATAAAGAACATAATTGCCATTTTTATTTTGCAGATGACAACTGAACCTTAAACTATTTCTCCTAACTCTAACAGTAAACCTAGTGGGTTAGGGTTAGATTTTAATACAGATGTAACGTTGGTGGATATATTCTCAGTTGAACTGTACCCAAGAGAAATTCCATCCCAGCACCTTACTTAGAAAAGTGTGGAATGTTTTATTTTCTTCTTTAGGACTAGCCGTTATTGCAGAAAGGAAATCTTCACAGCCCAGAGTGACAGTCACTACAGCATAATTGTTTCTCAGTTCGTAATGACAGGTTTAATTCTTTTTTTTTTTTTTTTTTATTAAATCATAGTTGTGTAGGTGGTATATGACAGGTTTAATTTAAAACCCCACCCTCCTCTCACTCAGATCCTCTTGAGACCAACAACTTGGAATTGCTGTTTGGAGGTAGGAGTTGGCCATGGCAGAGCGTGAAGGTAATTTGGTCTCCACAGGAATTTGGATTCTGATTTGGGCCTTGCTGTGTTCTAATCAAGAAAACTAATGAACTATACTCACCACAAGTTGATGTGGTGGGAAGCTTAGCCTGCTCTCAGAGCCAGGGCCAGATATTTTATTTTGTTTTACTTTATTTTATTTATTTATTATTTTTTTAATGCTACTTTCTTATTTTATTTCATTATTTACTTCAAATTAATATGAATGTACAAATGTTTACATTACATTGTTCTCACTTCCAAGGTAAAGTTCGAGTTGTAGTTGAGCTTTTCGCCCAGAGGGTGTGCTGCACACCCTCCCCCTGTGCACATTAGCTGAGGTCTGGCCAGTCACTCTCCCACCTCCCCCCTGCTCTTTCCCTCCTCTCTCTTTCCCCTTACTAGACTGTATTTGTGTTTTATCATTCATGTGGGCATGTAGTTGTTTAAATATAGGTTTCACATTAGCACTGAGTACATTAGATTTTTTTTTCCGTTCTTGAGATACTTTACTAAGAAGAATGTGTTTCGACTCCATCCAGGTAAACATAAAAGATATAAATTCTTCATCTGTCATTATGGCTGCATAGTATTCCGTGGTGTACATATGCCATAGTTTGTTAATCCATTCCTAGGTTGATAGGCACTGGGGTTGCTTCCACGTCTTGGAAATTGTGAATTCAGCTGCAATAAACATTCTGGTGCAAATGTCTTTGTTGGAAAATGATTTTTGTCTTCTGGGTATATACCTAGTAATGGGATTGTGGGAGCAAATGGAAGGTCAACTTTAGTTCTTTAAGAATTCTCCATACTTCCTTCCATAATGGTTGTATTAGTTTGCAATCCCACCACCAATGTGAAAGTGTTCCCTTCTCTCCACATCCACATCAGTATCTGCAGATTTGGGACATCGTGATATGGGCTATGTCACTGCAGTTAGGTGATATCTCAGGGTAGTTTTGATGTGCATTTCTCTGATGGTTAGAAATGATGAGCATTTTTTTATGTGTTTGTCAGCCATTTGTCTGTCTTCTTCAGAGAAGTTTCTGTTCAAGCCTCTTGCCTACTTATACATGGGGTTGTTTTTGTTTTTCTCGAGTTTAATTTGAGTTCCCTATAGATTGTAGTTATCAGCCCTTTGTCAGATTTGTAACATGCAAAAACAGGCCCAGATATTAAATAGTGATCAAGTTTTCCTTGTCATTGCTTACATCTGAACATCAGAAGACAGGATCTATTCATGTTTCTATTTTAAAAAAAAATCTTTGATTCTGTGTGCACACCTGCTAAATGCAAATGGAATACACAGGGTTTTGCCACATTGGTCTTTTTTAACACCGAGTTTAAAGAGCAAAACTCCCCAGAGGTCTTCTCTTTGGTGACAATTTTTGCACCTAAATTTATTTGCATTTTCTCAAGGTGACATGAAGAAGTTTATTACTACTGGCATATATACAATATGCATTATTTTAAAACATACAAATTTTTACTAGATTTCTTGCTTTTGAGTTTTTGACTGTTCTATTCAGTATCTATTTATAAAGAGGGTATTTCATTGTCAGAGACTAAAAAAGAAAAACAAAAATAGTGAATATGGAAATGAGAAAAAGAAGAAGATTGCAGAGGAAAAACGATCACCTTTATACTGAATGTATATATGATAATGATTTATTATGTTTTTAGAGTTGTAGATGTGATAAACCTGAATTATAAATATTGGGAGTCAAGAAACAGGTTTGAGTTTACAATGATAGTTAGCACTTGACAATGATGAAGTTTTTCCCACTCTGAGACACTATGATGAAACTCGAAGAAGGTTCAGAGTAATCCTCTCCCAACATGGGCTCCTTTGTAATAAAGTCTAGTTCATCACCTTACTATGTATATATTTTTCCAGATGCCCCAGAATTGTCTTAATAGAGATCAATGGAAGAAGAAATAATGGGCTTATCAGGGACAGAAATAGAAAGTATAGCAGATTTCAAAGAAGAAATTGAGGTTATTGCATTAAGGTCTCCTAAGAGATTGTTACAGGTAAAATAGACAAAAACCCTTGTTCTTGCAGCTTCCACATTCACTCATGGTTAGTAGATAGAAGAAATTGTCTTGGTGATGAGACAGAGTATAATTTTGGAACGCTGGTGGCTATGCAACCAATATAGTAGAAAAAAATAACAAGAAACTTTTGCAAACTAAAAGGGTGAGTATTATAAAAGATGCGGTAACTCATGAAGTCAACAAAGGTGAAGTAGAAGATCTGCTCACATCACAACCAATCCAGTGACAAATGGAAGTTTATCAGTGCAGACTAGCTAATAACTGAAGAAAAGACAAAGAAAATAACTTTGCTGAGGAATAGCTAAGTAAAGTATAATGTTGAGGAATAGCTAAGTAAAATACCATAAGAGAATTAAGAAAGATCATGGAAGATTGTTGAAAGCCTCAGAATTCTTTACAAAAATTTAAAAATGTTTTAATTCTTAAATATATATATATATATAAAGTAGGAAATCTTATGCCTCTATAATATCTTATCAGAAAAAAATACATGCCGAATTTGACTCCTAATACTTTATTAATGTTTGTTCTTAGAACCCACAATTATAACCCTATTTTTATTAAAAATAAAATAATAAAATAGGATATGCTTTACTGAGAAAGTCATCATCCCATCAATTACTAAGCTAGCTCAGGCTCTGTTCTGTGCCTTTCCTTTATGTGGCTTTTGCCAAGCACCAGGGATCAAGGCCGCCTTTATCTTCGTGTGGACAGCTTTTTCTCCCTCATGCAATTCCTTTGCCTTTTGGATTAGCAATTTATAGACCTGCCTCCACTTTTGATCATTTTCATCTCAGTAGATCGTAAGAATATTTTCATGTTTAACATTCTCTAAGGCAGTTATTTTTGTTTTTAATTTTAGGTTAATATGAGGGTACAATTAGGTTTCAATGTTTGCATTTGTTAGGCAGAGTCTCTATCGAAGTTTTGCCCAAAGGCCAAGTGGTGTGCTGTGTACCCCTAAATTGTTCCCATTAAACAAAAGCACACCCGTTCCCCTTCCCCTAATCCCTCTCCCTCCAACTTCAATTGAATTAATTTTTTCTCTTGGGTGGGTGTGTATTAGATCATCTACTGGTTTCATATTAGTATTAAGCAAGAATGGATACTTGCTTTTCCATTCTTGTGATACTTTACTAAGAAGAATGTGCTTCAACTCCATCCAGGTTAATACAAAAGATATAAAATCTCCATCTCTTTTATAGCTGAATAGTATTCCATGGTGTACATAACATATACCACAGTCTGTTAATCCATTCCTGGACAGGTGGGCGTTTAGGTGGTTTCCATGTCTTTCTAGCCAGTGATTTTCAATTTGTGTGCCTTGAAAATTTTTAAAGATCATTACTTAAATTATTTTTGAAAGAAGTTCAAAGTACAGTAAGTATATTTTTATTACTCTTTTTTTTTTATCAACTTAATTTAAGTGTACCATGGAATTTTAACTACAGGTTCAAGTGTGTTGTGAGATGCAAAAGGTTGAAAAACACTGTTCTAAACTAAAGATATTTTTAAAAAAAAGTACCTAAAACATTAGTCTCTTCTGTCTGTCACTCCTGTGTGTGAGTTTCCTATTGCTGCCAAGAAATTAACACAAACTTAGCAACTTAAGAAAAGACACGTTTAGTGTCTTAACTGCTTCCATGGGTCAGAAG
>CAUYRH010051341.1:0-18534 GCA_963574655.1 Perodicticus potto
CAATGTGCTGGTTTCATATACAATCTGAAATATCTTTATCTAACTGGTTAACATAGCATTCATGGCATTTTCTTAGTTATTGTGTTAAGACCTTTATATTCTGCATTCAGTAAGTTTCACCTGTACCCTTCTAAGATGCACTGTAGGTGTGATTCCACCAATTACTCTCCCTCCACCCATCCTCTCCCCTCCCCTCCTCTCCCTTGCCCCTTTCCTCATATTCTTGTGCTATAATTGGGTTATAGCCTTCATATGAAAGCTATAAATTAGTTTCATAATAGGGCTGAGTACATTGTATACTTTTTCTTCCATTGAGATACTTTGCTAAGATGAATATGTTCCAGCTCCATCCATGTAAACATAAAAGAGGTAAGTCTCCATCTTTTTTAAGGCTGCATAGTATTCCATGGTGTACATATACCACAAATTGTTAATTCATTTGTGGGTCGATGGGCACTTGGGCTTCTTCCATGACTTAGCAATTATGATTTGAGCTGCAATAAACATTCTGGTACAGATATCTTTGTTATAATGTGATTTTTGGTCTTCTGGATATATACCTAGTAGAGGAATTATAGGATTGAATGGCAGGTCTATTTTTAGATCTCTAAGTATTCTCTAAACATCTTTTTAAAAACAGACTATTAGTTTGCATTCCCATCAGCAATGTAGAAGGGTTCCCTTTTTTCCACATCCATGCCAACATATCTGGTTTGGGGATTTTATGGTGTGGGCTAATCTTACTGGAGTTAGATGATATCTCAAAGTAGTTTCAATTTGCATTTCTCTGATGATTAAGGATGATGAGCATTTTCTCATGTGTCTGTAGGCCGTGCGCTTGTCTTCTTCAGAGAAGTCTATCTTCAAGTTCCTTGTCCACCCTGAGATGGGATCACTTGTTCTTTTCTTGCTAATACATTTGAGTTCTCTGTGGATTCTAGTTATTAAACCTTTGTTGGAGGCATAACCTGGAAATATCTTCTCCCATTATGAGGGCTGTCTGCTTACTTTACTTACTGTGTTCTTGACTGTCCAGAAGCTTTTTAGTTTGATCAGGTCCCAGTAGTGTATTTTTGATGCTGCCTCAATTGCCCGGGAAGTCCTCCTCATAAAAAATTCACCCAGGCCAATTCCTTCAAGAGTTTTTCCTGCACTTTATTCTAGTATTTGTATGGTTTCATGTCTCAATTTTAAATCTTTAATCCAGTGACAGTCTATCTTAGTTAATGGTGAAAGGTGTGGGTCCAGTTTCAGTCTTCTATGGGACACCAGCCAGTTCACCCAGCACCATTTGTTAAATAGGGAATCTTTTCCCCACTAAATGTTTTTAATTGGCTTGTCAAAGATCAAATAACAGTAAGTACCTGGGTTCATCTCTTGGTGCTCTATTCTGTTCCATACACCTACCTCTCTGTTTTTGTGCCAGTACCATGCTGTTTTGATCACTGTTGATTCATAGTATAGTCTGAGGTCTGGTAGCATGATTCCTCTTGCTTTGTTTTTATTTCTGAGTAATGTCTTGGCTATTCCAGGATTTTTTCTGATCCCATATAAAACAAAGTATTATTTTTTCTAGATCTTTAAAGTATGACAATGGAGCTTTAAATAGGATTGCATTAAAATTGTATATTGCTTTTGGTAGTATGGAGATTTTAACAATGTTGATTCTTCCCAGCCATGAGCATGGTATGTTTTTCTATTTGTTAACATTTTCAGCTATTTCTTTTCTTAAAGTTTCATTGTTCTCTTTATAGAGATCTTTCATGTCCTTTGTTAGGTAAACTCCCAAATATTTCATCTTCTTTGGCACTACTGTGAACGGAATAGAGTCCTTGACTGTTTTTTATGAACATATATTTCAATGAAAACTCTGCCACTGGCAGCAACTGTGGCTCAAAGGAGTAGGTCATTGGCCCCATATGCCAAATGGCAGGTTCAAACCCAGCCCTGGCCAAAAACTGCAAAAAAAAAAAAAAACTCTGCCACTGGATTGATGATACTACATCTCTTCAGAATATTTACATAATCAGAGTCGGTTAAATGCATATAGAGCCTTTAATGATATAGGGGAAACAAATGAGTCTCAAGGTTTTCATATTTTTTAATTTTTTATTTTTAATTAGTATTGGTACGTAATAGATAACTATTTATATTAATGGGGTACCTGTGATGTTTTGATACAGGCATATCATGTATAATGATCAAAGCAGGGTAATAGGGTACCCATCGCCTCAAGCATTTATCATTTCTTTGTATTAGGAACATATTTTAGCTTTTCATATTTTCAGCATTTGCTATTCCTCAATCTTTATTTCCATCCTGGAAGTCAGTTCTAGAGCCACATGTCACAAGAAGAGAAGAGCCACATATTCTTGGTAAACACAATTTACCCCACAAGATTATGTGGACAGAGTTTGCAATGCTGACCTCTTGGCATTCATGACAACGACCTGCCTTTCCTTTCCTTTCCCGATCTCTGCTAAATTCGCCACATCCACTTTCTATTACAAAGCTGGATCTTGTCATGTTATTTAATTAGAATGTAAGTGTTTTTCTAATCTTAGGGACTACATCCTTTTCATTCAAATTTGTTTTAATAGATTTAAGGTTTAGTTTAATAGATTTAATAGATTTCATTGCTTTTGTTATATGGATGAGTCACACAATGCAGAAGTCAGGGCTTTTAGTGTACCTGTCAGAATAGTGTACATTGTACCCAATAGATACTATTTGTCCCACACTCCCCTCCCACTCTTCCCCCTTCTTTATACCACAACGTTCTACTCACCCATAAAAAGGAATGAAATAATGTCTTTTGCAGCAAGTTGGATATAGCTGGTGACTATTATCCTAAGTGACGTATCTCAGGAAAGGAAAAATAAATACCACATGTTCACAAGTGGGATCTAAACAATGGGTACATATGGTCATAAAGTGATGGACATTGGGATCATTCAAATTTTATAGGAGTACAGCCCAGAATCTTTCAAAGACAGGATTGATAATGATTATAAATTATTATAAATAGTTGTTAACTGTTACAAATGTAAATCAATCATATTTCATTTCAATCAATTAGTCACACAATTATCAAGTTGACTTCAGGTTGTTCCTGTGTCCAAGGGTTTATTCAGCACCAGCTAAGCATATCTATAGGTCTGTGGCTGTGGAAGCAGGTGTGCAGATAGAAATACACATTGTGCTCAAAGTATAGTTCTGGAGACTTGTTTGGGGCCCACAGCCAGATCCTGGGCATTCTGCAGAGGAAATTGTGAACCCAAGGGGGTGCTCTCCAGAATCTTTAAAAGTGGTTCCTTATTAAGGGTATCGAATATCCTGATCTCAACATGGAAGGATTACTGTGGCTCAACCAAAAGTAATACTGATAATAAAGATAATAATAATAATAATTGTTTCTTTGCTTTTTGGCTAAGACCAATTAGTCATTTCTAAAATAAATACTGCTTTTCTTCTTTAACAACTTTGAAATCCTAGAATAACTGAATTAAAAATAAGCAAACTCCAAAGTTTTGATACAGGAACAGAAAGGCCTTATGTGTCTAAGGTTACACACTACATAACACTGGGCTCAGTCTGGGATTTCACAGTATTTTACCTAAGTGCCCAGTGAAAGAGTAATACTGAAAAACCCTGCCTCTTGAAGTCTAAACTGTAACCAAGAGATGAAGTGCTGCATTCACTATTCTTTTTCTCAATCTTATGCCTCTTCTTTTTTGACATCTATTTCTGCTACTGTAAATCTGTAAAGGTTCAGATATGCAGGTGTGAATAATCAGATATCAAGCAATTGTACTGGTCTCTCTCACCAAGTAGCAAATGTCTTGGGTGATTGACTTAACCCTCTAGGCCTCCATTCATTCACATTCCAATGAGAACACTACCATCACTTTCTCCCTCACAGTATCATTTATAGTCATCCAATGAGAGAGTACAGAAATCGCTCTGATAGTAAAGAATGATGCAAAAATTCAAAGCAGTACTATGATTACGCAACCACCCAGCACAAATGCCAAATCACAGTAACTGAACTGAATCATTTATAAGCTTATGATGACTTATGCCTAACAATCAAAACCATTTAATCTTATCACCAGAAGGCCTCTTACTTTTGCTTTTTCTTCCTCCACAGACTTTATTCTTTCAAAGACTATGGCTATTACTATATTTATTTACAACTGATCCATTTTTTCTATTTTTTACGGTTAATTATTAAAACCTATTTTCTAAACAGGAAATAGCAATAATATAATAAGTAGTAATATAAGGATTTTTAGTTTACTCATATTGATGAGGGAACATAAGCAATATTATTACGGGTAAATATCTTGGAACCAGACTCTATTAGATTAATTTATTCCTGAGTGCCTACCATTTATATGGCACCAAAGATATTTCACTAAATAAGATAGAAAGATAGTCCCTACTCTCCCAGAATTTCTGTAACAGTTTAGATTTGTCTTCCTCAAAATAGACCAAATTTATGTGTTACTAAGCTTAAGTTCACTGTAAAATCCATCTTATTTGTCAACTTACATTAACAACTAAATATAATTTCATAAGTTCATGGGGAAATGCTAATTAGATAAATTTTAGAATCAAGACAAGCCAGCATGTCTATTTTCCTTCAATTGGTTAGTTAATAAGATAAGTAAAGTTAAAGCTGTAGACATTACTGTTGACTATATGAAGATACTCTTGGCAACTGTTACTAGTATTAGTCACTGCTACTAAGGGGAGTACAAAGGAAAAAGATAATGCCCAGTTGGCTGGCCTTAAAACTAAGTTTTGCTTCTTCACTCATTTAGCCAATTAATTATCATTACCAGATAATTCAAAACATAAATGCCTGCCAGGTTTTATCATCATTCATCTCACAGAGAAGGAAGGAAGGAAGGAAGGAAGGAGGAAGTGAAGGATGGAGGGAGGGAAGGAGGAAGGAAGGAAGGGAGGGAGGGAGGGAGGTCAGGACATGGTATCTCAATGAAACTGAACAGTATGTTGAACCCAGCAAATTTCAGATCTTCTTCCTCCCTCCATGTGATGAGACTAGCTCTTGAACACTACCATTTTAGGTTATTTGAGGAATCTTAGGGAAGAAAAAATAATCTTTCTCCTTGGGTTTAGGTGATATATCGGGGTGGTTTTGATTTACATTTCTGTAATAATTAGGGACAATGAGCATTTTTTCATATATTTATTAGCCATCAGTCTGTATTCTTTAGAGAAGGTTCTATTCATCTCTCTTGCCCATTGATATAAAGGATTGTTGGCTCTTTTTATGTTGTTTAATTTGAGTTCTCTGCAGATCCTAGTTATCAAGCTCTTGTCCAATTCATAATATGCAAATATCTGTTCCCATTTTGATGGTTGTCTATTTGCTTTCGTTGTTGTCTCCTTGGCTGTACAGAAGCTATTCAGTTTAATTAAGTCCCATTTGTTTATTTTTGTTGTTGTGGCAATTGCCACTGGAGACTTCTTCATAAAGTCTTTCCCCAGGCCGATACCTTCAAGTGTTTTTCCCATGCTTTCTTTGAGGATTTTTATTGTTTCATGCCCTGGTATTCAGCCACAAAAAAAAATGGCAAATCTTTTGTAAAGAAAAGTCTTTACAAAACTCTGGATGGAGCTGAAACACATTCTTCTTAGTAAAGCATCACAAGAATGAAGAAGCAAGAATCCAATGTACTCAACTCTGATATGAGGAGAATTGAATCTAGTACATGGCAGGGGGATGGGGAATTGGGGCGTAGAGAGAGGGAAGGGGGAAGGGGTTGAGGGGTCACACTGTGTGACACACTTCTTGGGGGCAGGACACAATTATAAGAGGGACTTTACCTAACAAATGCAAGCAGTGTAACCTGGTTCTCTGTACTCTCAATGAATCCCTAATAATAATAATAATAATAATAATAATGATAATGATAATCTTTATTTCTCATTAAGAAAAAGCCAAAACAGTGCATTTATAAAGGCCATTTCTTGCTAGTGTTTTCTAATTCACATTAAGCCAGGGGATTGAGGGGACCATCTGGTGGTAGTTGTTTTGTTTGTTTTTGTGGCTAAAAGGAACGCTTGTTCTTGTTAGTTGGTAAGATTTTATTGATCCTAAGAGGGTGGTTTTCATGTCAAAATACACAGGCAGCAAAGAAGATTGGTTGTGAGTATATCAGCTATCTGTCATACTCAATTTAAGGATAGAGGAGGAGAATGGAAAGTAACACTGTCCAGATTCAAACAGTGGCAGACATAGCAACGTCCCTATCAGGAGCATACTCAATATTCATGAGCATGCTCAAAATTCATGACTATTAAGAAGACATATTAGTACTCACCTATACTATATATTAGGTGATTTGGGACATGATTTGAAGATAGAATGAATAAATCTGTGATATGTAATCACAATGCTTAAAACTATCAGAATGACTTGAGATTATCTGGTCCCAACAGACCCAATTCACATCCGAAGTTTCCTCATTTGGGAGATAGCTATGAGCAACAGTTTCTTGTGACAAATTCCCTGTGTAGTAGACTCCCCATGCAGCCAGAAGATTTTACTATGACAAGGTTGAAAAAAATCCGGTGCTTAATTTCAAGTGAAAAAGAATAGCATTAGAAAAGAACTTTACCCTAAAAATCAAGAGATATGAGTTCTGATGCCAGAGTCGTCACTTATATACATCACCGCCATGTGAACTGTGTAAACTCTGGAAGAGACATGATAAAATTATCAGAACTGAATTCTTAAAGTTCAATTCCACCAATAACAATTTTTATTTTCCATTAATTTGGGGGTTATATGCCATAGAAATGTAATCTTTAAGTTATTTGTGAAATTCTTAGAGAAGGAAGAAAAAAAATATTTTTTATCTCTCAATTTACCTGGCAAAAGTGAAGTGGAGAAACTCAAAAGAGCATATTAATATGATCCAGTTTTGGCTAGTTTTTCGAATTCACTGTTCCCTGAAAAGAGTATTTAGTTCTGGTATCTAACACCCCTCCCAATGGGCCCTCACCTACCCTTCTCCTATAGAAGTGCATGATGATCACTGTGCTTCTAAGAGAAGACTTATCAGCTGGAACATATAAAAAAATCAACTCCTTACAGGAAAATCAATCCATGTGACAGCACAGATAATACTCCAAATTAAATAAGCAGAGATGAGATAAAAAGTTCCCATCTTTTTATAAGCAAAGCTAAGGTAGCTTTTATCTTTAAAAGAAAAATAAAAAACATAAATGTATTTTATTGTGGCTTCTGACTTCAATGTGTGATGGGAGAGGAGGTAAGTCCCAGTTCATTGAGCACAGGATGACACAAGGCTTATTTTTAAAAAGACAGCAGCAAAGGCCACCAGAAGGAAAATATTCAGAATATTCGAGGAATTCACCAAAAAGGGCAGAACCAACACAGCTGTGGAATCAGTTTTCTCAAATTCCAATTATGCCCTAGCACTTTCTTATCAACCTAAATTTTTCCTCTTTCTCAGGCAGTGTCAGTCACCCTGTACTTGATTCTGCACTTTTGAGGACTGAGTTCTCTCATCTCCTTACAAAACACTTTTTTCAGAGATGCTCCCCAACCATAGCACCCATTAATTGATCTAAAACCTGATTTCCAGGTGTCTGCAACAGTTTTTATCATCTCTTAACAATCTCTTTCATTCCAGCTTCACATATAACACTTGTAAGTTTCTGAGCAGATTTAACTTTAACACTCTTCCCACCTGAAACTCAATGTATCAACATTGCAAATTTTGACCCTATTTGGGACAAAATAATTCACAGCACTTCCTATGTCAATCTGTCCTTTTACATATGGAATAAATTTTTACAAATCTGATAAAATCTTTGCATTTCATCTATAAAAACAAAACTTTAAAGTTAGTCTCTAATTTAATGACAACAAAGTAACTCCACACCACACAAATATTCTTGTGTGCTGAGGCTTTCTTAGGAAAGGATTAAGTTCCTGTCCTTAAGGAATTTATTCTCCTCCTGAGAACAATCTCTGTAATTGAAAAAGCACTATTTTTCTTCTAATACATTGAATAATACAAGCATACTATATATGTATAAAGCACCATTGATACCATTTGATAGGTACCAAAAAACCCCACCAACTAACCAATTTCTCATTATATGTGAGGATATAACTATAAACATCACCTAAATCCTGAATGCTATTCTCTGGCCTTTCTGAAAATATACACCCTTAAGAATAAATTCTACAAAGAGAATATTAATTGACGCAATATCTCTGAGCCTTTAGATACTATCCTTTTAAAAGTCTATTTAACCTTTTAGAATACTAATTTGTGTCACATTTCCATCAGGTGGTGAATGACGGCGTGCCTCAAGAAGGGAACAAGCACTTGTTCAATACGTGTACACACTCCGTGTGTTCCAAAGAGGCAGCACCGTGAGTGTGAAGATCATGGACCCAGGGGCCAGCCTGCCTGGTTTCAAATCTCAGGTCTGCTCTTGACCTAACTGTGTGACTCTTGGCTAATGTTTCTATTTACTTATCATTTAAAAAAAAAAGTAATAAAGTCAGGAAAGGGAAGGAATTAAAATATCTAGTCTATACAGTTGTTGTGATGACTAAATCAATTTGAATCAAGGCGTGTAAAGCATTTACAATTGTGCCTGGCATATAGTGGGTAAAGATCAACTATCACTGATTTTTATTATTATCTCAACTATTATTATTACCTAACAATGATTCACGATCCTACAGATTACATTTCTTACTTCATTCGACCCTGTCAACTACCTGCAAATAGCTGTCTCCGGTCAAAGTCCAGACACAGCCTTGAGTATGATACAAAGGTCTGGCCCCGCCCACTGCCCCGCCCCCACAGCAGCCACCTAGCTCTCCCAGCGCTCTCAGGAGAACAGGCTGCTGCCCTCTCTGCACTTACACCGTTTCCTATGGCTGGAATGCCACTTGCATCATCAATTTAAAAAATTCCTTCCTTCAGAATTCACATCAGAGATCATCAGAGAATTAACAGATACGGCCCCAAAAGTATCCTTGTCTCAACCCTAAGTCAGGACAGAGTACACAAGAAGCACCAGGGCTCAATAATTTTCCAAGATTATTCATCTGGTAACTGATGAGTCTGAACTTCAAACTTGCAGCTGCTTCAGCCACGTGGAGAGCAGAAATCATCCTTCCCTCCTTGGTGAGAAGACCACCTCAGATAACATCTATCAGTCACTTAACCCTTAAGCAGCAATTTATTATTGCTCCCAAGAGGGTGGGTGGGAGGGAGACAGAAAGAGAAGGAGGAGAGAAGGAGAGAGAGGGAGGGAGACAGATCTTTTTTTCATTTATTTTTGGATACCTTGTCAAGAACACAGAAAATACTCAATAAATCTTTGTTCAACAAATTACTTAAAGCACAAAAAATAGTTTTAAAATAAATATTTGGCTCGAAGACAAAGAAGTCAATTGTAGAAACTGTTTCTCAGCCCAAGTATGTGCTGCATCTGGCTACAAACTGGGAGGTCTTCAACTCAACACCAGTGCAATACTGTAACTGAACCTCGTAGAACAAAGAAATTATATACAATTAATTAAGTAATAGTATAAGTAACAGCATATAAAAATTTACTAGTTAGGCAAACATGTTTATTTTTCTCTCTTTTTTATTTTGTATTTATTTACAAATCATTACTGTATATATTTGTGGGGTACAAAATGATGCTCTATGTACCTAATATGGTATTGCAGGAAAAAAGGCAAATTAAAACTGACAGACATAGGGCTAAGTGTGGCTCGTGCCTGTCATCTTAGAACTCTGGGAGGCTGAGGCAGGTAGACTGCCTGAGCTCACAGCTTCGAGACCAGCCTTCGCAAGACCAACACCCTTTTTCTAAAAACATAGTTGGTCATTGTGGCGGGGTGGCTGAGGCAAGGGGATCACTTGAGCCCAAGAGTTTGAGGTTGCTGTAAGCTATGACACCACAGCACTCTACCGACAGCAACAAAACAAAACCCTGTCTCAAAAAAAAACTTTTTAATTTTAAAAAATACAATAAAATAAAACTGATAGACACTTGCACCAACAATATAGAGGAAGGAACCTTTAATTGCCGGTGAGAACTCAGGTGCCCCAAGGCATAAAATGCTGAGTTCCAGGGAACAGTTCTTTCCAAATTCTTTTATACTTTCTTCTTCAGCCCAATATCAGCTAAATAGTTACAGTTACAATGAAGAGTACAAAGAGTTAATGATTATATTTCTCGAGAAACCAGGGTGCTGTTATTTGTTACATACTTTTATTCAAGGTTATTTCAGCTCAGTGTAAAGTTTGTTCTTATCTTTGGAGGAGGAGTTCTTCTGCAGCTGCCTGCTGCTCGCTCAGGATCACTAAGAAGGCAAGATTTACTTCTCCTTCCTCAATGGAAAGACTGAATCAAGATAATTAGAATACCCATCACCTCAGATACTTATCATTTCTTCTTCCCGTGTACCTGAAGCAGGTACTTTTTAACCAACGTCTCCCTTTCCCCCCACAACTTCCAGCCCCTGGAAACCACCATTTTGCTCCCCGCTTCTACCAGTTCCGTTGTTTTAGATAATTCTCCAAATATAAGTGAGGACATGTCATATTTGTCCCTCTCTCCCTGGCATATTTCACTTGGCATGATGTCCTCCAGATTCATCTATGTTGTCACAAATGACAGGATTTTCTACTTTGTAAAAGCTGAATAGTATTCCATGTGTACATATACTACGTTAGCTTTATTCTTCTGTCAGTGGACACTTAGGTTGACTCCATAACTTGGCTATTGTGAATAACGCAGCAAGAAACGTGAGCGAGCAGAAATCCCTTTGACACACTGATTTCAGATCCTTTGAATCTATACCCAGAAGGGGATTGCCATCATATGCTAGTTCTATCTTCATTTTTTTGAGGAACCTCCATCAAGTAGCTATATCCCCACCAACCAATGTACAGGTTTATTTTTTCTGTGTCCTCACCAACACTTACCTTTCATCTTTTTGATAATAGCTATTCTGATGGGTGTGAGGTTATATCTCACTGTGGTTTTAATTTGCATTCCTTAATGCTACTGATGTTGAGCACTTTTTATATATCTGTTGGCTATTCGTATTTTTTTAATTGTGCTATTGCCTCATTATTCGGCTGAGTTCCTTAAATATTTTAGATATAAACCCCTTACCAGATGTATGGCTTGCAAGTTATTTTCTTCCATTTTATAGGTTGTCCCTTTTCACTGTTGTTTCCTTTGCCGTGCAGAGGCTTCTTAGTTTGATGTAATCCTATTCATCTGTGTTCACTTTTGCTGCCTATGCTTTGGGGGTCAAAGCCAAAGAGTGTTGTACAGTTTCTCCCCTATGTTCACCTAGTTAAGTTCCGGGTCTTACACGTAAGTTTTTAATCCATTCTGAGTTGATGTTTGTATATACTGTGAGATACAGGTCTGGCATCATTCATCTGTAAGTGCATATACAGTTTTCACTAGAGTTTCTCCCATTGAATATTCTTGGCAACTTGTTGAAAATTAATTGGCTATAAATGCATGGGATGTTTTTCCAATTGTTTGTTTTATCTATAATTTCTTTCATCAGTGTTTCTTACTTTTCCTTGAAGAGGTCTTTCACCACCTTGGTTTAAATTTATTCAAAGATATTTCATATATTTTTTGTAGCTATTGTAAATGGAATTGACTTCTTGCTTTTTCAGCTAGATTATTGGTATATAGAAAAACTACTGATTTTTGTACATTGACTTTGTGTCCAGAAAGTTTACTGAATTACTGAATTTATTTATCAAATCTCAGACTTTTTTGGCAAGGACATCAGCAAACCGGGGTAATTTGTTGATTATTTCCTCTGCTGTGCAGAAGCATTTCAGTTTGATGTAATCACACTTGTCTATTTTTGCTTTTGTTGCCTGTGCTTTTTATACCATTGCCAAGATATTACAGTCAAGACCAATGTCAAGAAGCTCTTCTCCGATGTTTCTTTACAGGAATCTTACAGTTTCAGGTCTTACACTTAAAAGTCTTTAATCCATTTTGAATTGATTTTTATTTATGGTATAATAATATAAGGATTCGATCTCATTCTTTTGGATTTAAAGCAGCTTTCCCAACAACATTTATTGAAGAGACTATCCTTTTCCCCACTGTGTATCTCTGGCACTCTTATAATGTTAGGCTATTTGAGAGCTTTCTTTTTTTCTTTTTCTTTTTTAATGTAGGTGTTTATCTCTATAAACTTCTGTTAGTACTGCTTTTTCTGCATCTCCTAAGTGTTAGTATGTTTTGTTTCCATTTCCATTTGCCTAGAGATACTAATTTCCTTTTGATTCCTTGTTTGACCTAATAGGTATTTAATTTCCATGGATTTGTGAATTTTCCCATTTTCCTTTTGTCATTAATTTCTAGTATAATTCCATTGTGATCAGAGAAGATTTGGATTGAAGAATTTCAATTGTCTTAAATTTTACAAGCATCATTTAGTGGCCTCCCTGTGATTGATCCTGGAGAAAGTTCTGTGTGTGCTTGAGAAGAAAGTGTATTCTGCTCTTGTTAGGCAGAATGTTCTCAATACCTCTATTAGGCCCATAGAACTGTTGTTTCTTCACTGATCTTTCTGTCTGGATAATCTGTCCATTACTGTAAGTCAGATATTTAATTCTTCTTCTGTTATTGTGGTGATGTCTATTTCTACCTTCAGATCTGTCCATCTTTGCTGTGTATATTTCAGGGCTCTGATGCTGTCTGTATATATATATGACATACATTAAATCTTCCCATTGATTTGATCTTTTATCATTATTTATACATTTTACTCCAAAACTGCAAAATACACATCAGCACACAAAAAATTTTCTAAGAGAGACCTATGTTAGGCCAAAAAAAATGTCTCAGCAAATTTTTAAAAACTGAAATCATAGCATGTACTTTCTCAGACCACTAGAAATAAATAAAACTAGAAATCAGCTAAAATATGAACTCAAAATTACACAAGTATGTATAAATTAAACAACCTGCTGCTGAACAATCTTTGGATCAATGACAAAATCAAGAAAGAAATAAATCATCTTTCACCGAATGACAATGGTGACATATGCTACCAAAATTTCTAGGATACAGGAAAAGCAAGGGTAAGACGGAAGCTCATAGCATTAAATGCCTGTGTCAATAAGACATAAATGTCACACGCTAACAACCTACTGTCACACCTCAGAACTAGAGAAACAAGAACCAAACCCAAAGCTAGCAGACGACAAAAAATAGCAAAGATCAGAGAAGAACTAAACAGAATGGAAATTTAAAAAATTTAAAGGATCAATAAAAGGAAAAGTTGGTTCTTTGAAAAGATAAACAAAATTGACAGACCACTAGTTAGAGGGAAACGATTCAAATATACTAAATCAGAAAGGACAAAGGAGGCATTACAACTAATGCCATAAAAATACAGAAGATTATTTGAGACTATTATGAACATCTCTATGCACACAAACTAGAAAATCTAGAGGAAGTGAATACATTTTTAGAAACACACAACCCCCTAAGCTTTAATCAGGAAGAACTAGAAATCCTGAACAGACCAATAAAAGATAGTGAGCTTGAAACCATAATAAAAAAACCTCTCAACAGCAACAAAAAAAGTCAAAGACCAGATGGATTCACAGCTAAATTATACTAGACATGCAAAGAAGAACTGTTACCTTCCTTACTGAAACTCTCCCATAACATTAGCACAGAGGAAATCCTCCCTAACTCATTCTACAAAGCCAGTATCACACTGATACCAAAGCCAGGAATGGACACAACAAGAAAAGAGACCTATAGACCAACATCCCTTATGAATATAGAAGCAAACAATTTTCAATGAAATCCTAGCAAACTGAATTCAGCTGTACATCAAAAACAAAACAAAACAAAAAAAACACCAAAACCAAGTGGGCTTCATCCCAGAGATGCAAGGACAGTTCAGCATAAACAAATCTATAAATGTAATTCACTACATAAATAGAAGCAAAAACAAAGACCATATGATCCTCTCAAGAGATGCAGAAAAAGCATTTGACAAAATTCAGTATGCTTTTATGATAATGATCCTTAACAGGCAAAGATGAGACGTTCCTCAAAATTTTAAAAGCCATAAACCCACAGACATCATACCAAATAGAGAAAAACGGAAAGCATTCCCACTCAGGATTGGAACCAGACAAGTTGCCAACTACCACTACTTCTATTCAACATAGTGTTAGAAGTCCCAGCCAGAGCAATCAAATAAGAGAAGGAAATCAAAGGTTTCCAAATGGGGAAAACAAGAGGTAAAACTGTTGATGATATGATCTTTTATGTACATATCTAGAAAACCCCCCTAAAGATTTTGCTAAGATACTCCTGGAATTGATAAATAAATCCAGCAAAATCTCAGGTTACAAACCAATGTACACCAATCAGCAGCATTCATTTATGCAAACAACAGTCATGCTAAGAATCAAATCAAAGACTCAAAACCATTCACAACAGCAATAAAGAAAATAAAATACCTTGGAATATGCTATTTAACTAATGAAGTAAAAGACTTCTACAGGCAGAACTATAAAACACTGAGGAAGGAAATTGCAGAGTATGTAAACAAATGGAAGAACTCATGCTCATGGATCAGCAGAATTAACAGTGTTAAAGTGTCTATACTACTCAAAGTGATACTCAGATTCAATGCAATCCCTATTAAAACACGAACATCATTTTTTGCAGATCTAATAAAAATAGTTCTGTTTCATACGGAACCAGGGAAGACCCCAAATAGCTAAAACAACCTTAAATAAAAAGAATAAATCAGGATGCATCACTTTACCAGACTTCAAGCTATACTACAAGGCTATAGTAACCAAAATAGCAAGGTCTTGGCACAAGAACAGAGACACAGACCTATGGATGAAGACTGGGAACCCAGATATAAGACCATCTTCACGTTGCCATCTGATCTTTGACAAAGAAGCCAAAAACACAGACCGGGGGAAAAACCCTATTCAATAAATGGGGCTGGGAAAATTGGATAGACACATGCAGAAAAATGAAAGAGGATCCACACCTCTTATCACCTATAAAAATTAATTCACTATGGATAACAGACTTAAACCTAAGACATAAAACTATAAGAATTCTAAAAGAAAATATTGGAAAAACTCTTACAGATATCAGCGTAGGCAAAGAATTTATGAAGAAGACCCTAAAGGCAATCATAGCAACAATGAAATTAAAGCAAATTAAACAGAACTTAATCACATTCAAAAGCTTCTGTACAACCAAGGAAACAATTAACTGAGCAAACAGTATGCTTTGAGCATTCAACTGAAAGCTACAGAATAGGAGAAAATATTTGCATGCTACATATCCAATAAAGGGTTCATAATCAGAACCATAAAGAACTCAAATCAGCAAGAAAAAAATGAAACAACCCCATAAAAAAAGTGGGCAAAAGACATGAGCAAAAAGAAGATAGACTAAAGGCAAATAAACATATGAAGAGATGATCAGCATATCTAATCATCAGAGAATTGCGAATCAAAACCATAATTAGATATCCCCAAACTCCAGTGAGAATAGTGTTTATCAGAAAGTCTTAAAACAACAGACGGTGGCACGGATGTGAAGAGAAAGGACACTTATACACTGCTGGTGGGACTGCAAAGTAGTACAAACTCTAAGAAAAGTCATATGGAGATACCTCAAAGAACTAAAAGCAGACCTACCATTTGATCCTGGAGTCCCACCTTTGGGTATTTACCCAAAAGTGAAAAAAGTCATTTTATCAAAAAGACAGATACATCTGAATGTTTACTGCAGAACAATTCACAATCGCAAAGACGAGGAATCAACCCAAGTTCCCATCTATGTATATGCAGATGAATAAAATGTGGTGTATGTACACTATGAAGTACTACTTAGCCATAAAAATGTGGTGAACCTTCTTTAACAACCTGGATACAACTGGAGACTATTCTTCTAAGCAAAGTATCAAAGAATAGAAAAGCAAACACTACCTGTACTCAGTATTAATGCGGAACTAATTGATAAACACCCACGTGAACATATGGTAGTAAAACTCAACAGAAAGAAAGGAGATGAGAAAGGGGAGGGGAGAACAGGTAAATTCACGCCTAACAGGGACAATGCACGCATCTGAGTGATGAGTACACTTACAACTTTGACTTAAACTACACAAAACCAATTCATGTAACTCTAACATTTATATCCCTGTAATATTCTGAAATTTAGAAAAAAAAAGACTGACTTCTTTAACCAATTTTTGTCTATTGTCTAAAATATGTATGATGAAGTTTTCCTGAAGTCAGTAGCATTTCTATACACTAAAAACAGCCAAGCCAAGAATTGAATCAAGGACTCAATGCCATTCACAATAGCTGCAAAAAAATAAAATACCTAGGAATATATTTAGCCAAAGGGGTAAAAGATTTTCATGAAGAGAATGGCAAAACACTGATAAAAGAAATCATAGATGACGCAAATAAATGTTAAAACACCCTATGCTAATGGATTGAAAGAACCCATGTTGTTAAAATGTCTACACACTGTTAAAAGTGATTTACAGATTAAATGCAATTCCCACCAAAATATCAATGTTATTTTTAACAGAATTAGAAAAAAAATCCAAAATTTCATATGGAATCAAAAAAAGAGCCTGGGGCAGCACCTGTGGCTCATCAAGTAGGGCGCTGGCCCCATATATCCAAGGTGGCAGTTTCAAACTCGGCCTCAGCTGAACTGCAAAAACAGAAAAATAGCCTGGTGTTGTGGCGGTGCCTGTAGTCCCAGCTACTTGGGAGGCTGAGCCAAGAGAATCGCCTAAGCCCAGGAGTTGGAGGTTGCTGTGAGCTGTGTGATGCCACGGCACTCTACCAAGGGTGATAAAGTGAGACTCTGTCTCTACAAAAAAAAGAGCCTGAATAGCCAAAGCAATCCTAAGCAAAAATCTGAAAGTATCACATTACCTGACTTAAAATGACAATACAAGGCGATAGTAACCAAAAGAGCATGGTATTGGTATAAAAACAGACTCATAGATCAATGAAACAGAACAAAGAACCCAGAAATACAACCATACACCCATAGCAGAATAAAAGATACCCTGGAGAAAGGGCAGCCTAGTCAATAAATGGTGCTGGGAAAATTGAAGAGCCATGTGCAGAAGAATGAAACTCGGTCCCTACCTCTCACCACACACAACAATTAATTCAAGATAGATTAAAGACTGACTATAAGACCTGACACCATAATGGTTAGGTAGTCTACTCAAACAAGGTTGTTTATGGAAAAACCAGGGAATCAGCCCACAAGTGAAAAGTAAGTAGAGATAAATGATATGTAGATTTTCCAGGCAAGTAGCTGAAGCAAATTTACAATAGGCTAATTGCATAGGTGGTGTGCTGGTAAATATTTAAATATTAAACATTCAGGCTCTGTTTCCCTTTTAGCCCCATTCATCCCTGAGGATTGATCTGCCGTCTGCACAAGTAGTTGCGTATCCCCCAGCCAGGCACTGTCTTCATCAATGCAGACGCCTCTATCTCTTAAGACTGTTGCTAAACCAAAGCTGTCTCCTGCTCACAATGATTCTCAGGCTCTCTCTGTGTTCATTTAACTTCATTCACCAAGAAATGATGGTGTTTATCCCTAAATTTCCTCATATGACTAGCGCAATCTTCTTTTTATCAGTAAGCCCACCAGTTATGCCAAAACTCCTCCAGCTAATAACAGTCACACACTCTGCATGAATAGGAAGGAATTAGTTATCTATTTAATATTTGCTTACCTGCTCTTTCATTTAGAAAGAAAAGAACTAAGTTTTTAGGACTTCCAATTGGGAAGACTGCAGGAAAAACAAAATAAATCTCTCCATTTTACTTCCAGTTTTGAACTCTAGGCAATCCCTAGACTATTCCACTGCAGAAAACGCTTGACTCACTAAAGGATTTTGGAAAGGTAGACCTTATAAACAAAAATAAATTTAATCTTGGCTACCCACCATCATAAAGCTTGTAGCCCCTCTTTGTTCCATACTATTTCAATTGCAGGTCTATACTCTGCTTCGCCCATCACACATAAGTGACTTCATGCAATAGTCGTATTACACTTAGAATGGTCTGCCAGCCTATCCAGGTTATCTAAAAGAGACAAGCTTACTGGGTTTTGTTTGTTTGTTTGTTTTTATGGCTGAGACGTACTCTATAGGATTCTTATACCACATTTTGTTAATCCATTAACGTATTAGTGGGCACTTAGGTTGTTTCCCAGTCTTTGCAATCTTGAATTGTGCTGCTAGAATTATTTTAAGTCATAAAAACAACTATGATAATAGACACCATAGCCAACCAAGAAGCTCAGCGATCAGGCAAGTAAGTTCCCCTAAATAGTGCATATCTAAGCAGATCATACCCAAACTTAGCAAATCCAAAGAAAAACTTGAAATACACTAAAGAGAAAAAT